>CAJNDT010004447.1:180631-370631 GCA_905221615.1 Symbiodinium sp. CCMP2592
ACATCAATTCAAAGGAAGGCTACCGCTGTAGCGGCATTCTTAAGGTTGTCTATGATCCACCGAACAGTGAAAGCTTTATGTTGAAGAAGTTCACGGAAGGGTGGATGAATGTCTGTTTCTGGTAAGTTTCCTGTTTCCAGAGCCTTGATAAGCTCATCAGGTTGTGCCGAATGCTTTGTTAATGCATCAGCTAGGCAGTACTTCGAGCTTACATGAGCCAGATCATCTAGAGATCCAGAGTTGGATTCCTTACGAAGCATCTGTATAAGATGGTGAGTTTCCTTTTGCTCTGGAAGGTGTGTCGTGCCTGCTGTTGTCACAATATTGTTCGCATCTGTTCTGATATGTATAGGTACGGTCTCTGATGAGAGATCTGCCCAAAGTCCTTTGAGGAACAGGCAGGTACCAAAGCAACGCATCAGTGCGTTAAGCTCTGCCACTGTTGTGGACATTGTGGTTGTCGTAATCTTGTGAGACTCATAATCCACCAGGCTACCTCTCGATGATGTTTCCTTAATAGAGGACTCAGAGAAATCGTTCTTCTTGGAAGAAGCAGCTGCTGCTGATTGTTTCATTCCTTTTAGCTTTGGATTTCGATCTTCAGCAAGGAAAATAACATGTGCTCTCTGAGATGATTTGTCATCATTGTTCCTGTAGGAAGCATCAGGGTAACCGAGGATTCTGAGATTTCCCTTCAGCGGCCAAAAACGCAATTCTACTTCGGTAGACTTCAAGATCCTAACAAGTTTGTTCAGTTCTCGAATATCACCGATAGTAGGCTTGGCAGCCTTGCTCGCACACCTACTGAAGCGATAACAGATGTGAGCTTGAGTCCGGCTTTGTAGCCAGTTGATCTGTCCCAAAACACTTCTATAAGCAGTGTGCTGCTGTGGTGTGCATTGTTGCTCATTGTTGAGCTTCTTGTCAAAAACAATTTCTTCTAGAGCTTCAACAGCTAGGTTCTGATTTACCGAGATATGTGCTGGCACTGATGCTGTAGCATCCTTCCAGACTAATCTCTGTCCTACAAACATGATATCATTCGTGTCTTCAGAACCTACTGCAAATTCCTTTTTGATCGATTCAATCACGGCCTTACGAAAGGTGTCATCACCGGCCATGCACAGGTCATCTACATGCACACAGACTACTCCATGTACCTGTCTACCCTTGGCATTGTTGCCTGCTATGGGATCTAGGAGATAGTCAATCGCTGATTCCATGGTCTTTGGCTTAGACTTCTTGATCTCAGCATCTGCTGTTGCAGACTTCTTACCATACAGAACATATGTACAGCGATCCGCACGGGTTGGCACCAGGCCGTAAGACAGGAGTGCCTTATCAACGATGTTCCACCATCTTCGAGGTGCATCGTTAAGTCCATAAGCGGGTTTCTTCATCCTCGCTGCAATGTAGGAAGGATAACCTGCTTCAGGATGAATCTGACAGATTATGTCTCTCGACTCATCATAGGCTTCACCCTGCAGGAAAGCAGTCTTTAGTCGATGTGTGTCAGATTCCACAGCTTGTTAGCTGCTATTGAATCGCTAAGCGGAAACCTGGTCGACTGCTGAATGTCCTTCTGTCGATCCTGGAAACCTCTCAGGACCCATCGGGCCTTGCACTTAAGGAAGTTTCCGTCCTTGTCTCTTTTTAGAGTCAGGACCCATCGACCAGTGACATAATTTCGGATGTTTCCGAGTTTCCGTGTATCGACGAGCTCAAAGACATCATTGTCTAGCCAGCTCTGATATTCTGCTGCTTTCGCTTCATCAAACTGTTTCTTCATCTCACGCTTTTCCTTGGCGGTTGCCTCCTTCCGCTGTGCCTTCTGGGTTAAATTCGCTGAGTTCCTGGAGGAACTTAGAGATAAGGCCTTGTCCTCTTCCGTGAGAAGATCGTACTCTTCACGAATGTCAGATCGGAACCTTTTGGTGGGTTTATACCGTGTTCGGTCTGACCTCACTCTTGATGTTACCTCTCTGATGTCTACGGGTCCGCCATGCATGTACCGAGGCATGGAGAACGAACCTGTGTTACTGCACAGTTTCTGTTCTTCTGTGAGAAGGACCCAGTCCTTCTCATCTACGACCAAGTCACCTTCCTCATCAGAGTAATACCTTGTGTTTTCTGACTCGGCCTCGCTCTCCGGTTCTGGTGAACCAGAAGTGTGAGGAGGAGCGGACGGTTGTCCGGGGTCGTCTGGGACCAGTTCTTCTTCAGTGTCTTCTTCATCTTGTTGTAACGGAAGAATGGGCCCCTGTGGATGTGCCTTCGGTTTAGGTTTTGGTGTCGGCACCTGTGAAGGTGATTTCTGTTTGTGTGGCGAAACTTTCCTTTCCGATGAAGACCTTGGAGACACATCACCCCCCAGACGCCGAGGAGACGGAACGCGAGGAGGCGGATGCACGCGAGGCTTAGCCCGAGCAGGAGCCACGGGCTCATCGGAGGAAACGGCCGGTAGTCGCGGTGGCGGTATGGGAGGAGGAGGACGCGACGGCGGCGTGCCGGGAGGCATCGGCTGATCTGGTTCAGGCATAGAGACATCGTCAGATGTGATCCGTGAGCGATTAGTGCTCATGGGTTCTGACGGGTCCGACGGCGAAACCTCTTCGTCCGACATGATAACATCCGGCGGTGTTCGCACGGACGGTGAAGTCTTGCCGCCTGTCATCTGGAATAGCACCCCCGAGAAGGTTGATGGGTGTACCTTGTTCCAGGAAACCTGGTGCGGCAAGCAACACGTCATAGTCGAATTGGGCTTCTTCTTGTTCCAGAAGATAAGAACGCCATCAGTTACACTGGTGAGTGCTTTAACTGTTCCAAATGTACCTCTGTATAGAGTACACTGTTCGAAACCAGACCATGGTAAGAGTCTTGATCTAAGGCGAGTAATGTCTGACACCAAGGCATCAAGGGACGGTGATGGTTTGGAATGATGCAATGGTAATTCAGTTTTACTCGATAAAGAATTTACTCTAGCAAAAAGTGATCTGATTTTCGGATCTTGCAGGAGTTTTGAATCCTTGAGAGGATTTGTTGTCAAAAGAGAATACTCCTGATCAAGAAGTTCCGAAAGTCCCTGGAGGCATTCATCTCCAGAGTATTCTAGTATGTCTGTGACTAAAGACAGATGAGATGCATATGCATCTCTCTTCAGGAATCTTGCCAAACACGAGGCGAAGGTTTCACAGAATTCATAAGGATACACTTGTGCGAGTTTAGTTTTAAGACCGTAGCCTTGAATACCCTTTTCGTCTCCTGGTGGAGATGTTGGAGATTTCGTTTTGGCAGAATGCCTCTGGAGAGGAATTAAAACTTGCGGTGGCAAGTTGTGCATAAAAATCGAGGATTTCGATTCATAGTATCCTGTTGGATCTTTCATTCCATAGGCCTGTAGGTTACAGACCTCATAGCTGATCTTATGATTAGAAAACAGGCGTTTTGCTTCTGGTGAAGACCAGAGCCTGCTGTAGTATGGGTTCTCAAGAACAAAGTAACGTCCGAGCTTCATTTGGTGGTCTGCGACCGATTCACAGAATTTCAGAACAGAAAGTCTCTTGGCAGAGCCTTTCTTCCACTGTGAGTACCAGCTAGACCACTGAGAATGGTCCGGTGACATAACAATAATAGTAGGTTCTTGTTCCTTGATGATCCTAAGAAGATTGGAGCGACCTTGCGGTTGCTCAAGATCTAGACCGCTACGCAAATCGACTGGCTGACCTACTCGAAGACCTGACAGGGCAGCCTTGTGACTCATGCGGGGAGATCCGCCGTAGAGTTCTAGGAAGTCAATCTTCCCAGTGCTGGTGACCTGCCAGTGACACTCTTGATGTGGAATCGTTAGGTCTGTCGACTGCAGGGAAGCATCGAAGGTGACCATGCAACTTGCGTGGTCAGAACCTTCTGACGTCAGAGTTTCCTCATCAGGCGCGAGAGGAATCTCCACATCAGATGTTATGTCATAATTTTTCCTCAGTTTTGAGATATTGACGCGGACGATGCGTGTTCCAAGATCCACACCTACCATGGATCCTCCGAGTTCGGAGATCACCTTTCCTTTTAGCCAAGATCCATGTTTGGACCCAGTGGATCCAATCTTAGACTTATCTTCTGACCAGTAGAAAACCTTATCTCCCAAAGAGAAAGGTCCTTGGGTCATTGACAGTCTGGCTGCAAGATCTCTACGCAGATCATCAGATTGGCGTGCCTCTTGGTAAGCCCTGTTGGCAAGCTCCTTAATGGCTCTCGCAGTGACTTCCGTTCAGTTGGATTACCTGTCAACTGATTGGGATCGGCGTTCTCTGGTGTTATAACATCTCGAGGACGCCTTCCAAAGGCCATTTCTAAAGGAGTAACTCCTCCGTAGGTAATCGAAGAGTTTCTTGCCAAACATGCTTGGCGAACGAGGTTGCCATACTTCATGGTGATTCCGTTATACTGCGGGTCACCATCCTTCAGGATCTGAAGTATGAGCTTAATCTGATGCTTCAGCAATCTTACAGCAGCTTCGGCCCTGTTGGGCCATGGTGTTCCAGGTCCTGTTGCCACAGGCTTGATATTCTGCCGATTGTAATAAGCCTCCATTTTTGGAGTCATGAATGCTTGATCTCCAACTACAACCTTTGGGTTGATCTGAAATTTCTCAAAGTAGTCATTCATAATCGACATTGTAGTATGTTCTTCTTTATCCTGGACTACTTCGGCAGTCAACAAGTTTGTTGCTCCATCATAGAGAATAAGAAATACTAAGCGACTATCCTTGCCGGGAATTGGAAGCTCACCGTGATCTACGAAGGTGAGATCACCGAAAGTCTCTGATCTTAAACCAGAAATCTTCGCTCTTGAAGGAGCTCTCACATGTTCCTGGCAGGCTGAACACTTTTTGACCAGTTGGTCATATAGCTCGTATATCTCCTTTGGGATCTGTAAGGCTTTTGTGCGTCGCTTGAACTGATCCGTACTCATATGACGGTGCTTAAGGTGAAGCTTATAGAGTTCTACAGGGTCCTTAAGCTTCTCATGAATCCTGCGAAGAGCAATGGGAAGAGATGGCGATGGTTCTGCGACAATCTCTTCACCTGTAGGTGAGTCTGTACCAGGAGCCGGGTATTCTCTTGACTCAAGTGGTCTTACCTCCGTCCCGTCATCAGCTCCTGGGACCTTAGACTTCTCTTCAACAGGAGGTTTAACCGCATATTTGCGGGATTTCTTCAGAAGGTTTTTAAGACCCTTTGGAGTCTTTATCTTCGCAGGTGGGACCTCAAGTCTTTCTTCTTCTGGAGGTTCATGTGGTGCAGAGGATTCTGCAGGTTTGTCCCTAGAACCTGATGATGGTTCCGATGGTCCGGAAGGCTCAGGAACATCACCAGATGGTTCTGGTGGATCAAGTTTCTTGGCAGATGATTCTGCCGGATCAGATGGAAGAGGCTTCTTTTTCCCTGAAATCCTCTTCGGTGGTGGATCAGCTGCTCCCTCAGGTGCTTTGTCACAACCCTTGAGGTACGTGTGAGCCTTTTTCTGTCCGGCACAGGCTGGACAGCGACCTTCCGGTATCCTAACATAAGGCTTATTGGCTCCTAGAGCAGTCTCCGTCGCACTGAACGACGTACCTGACTTAGGGAGGTACTTCCTGGTGGAAGTAAAGCCTAGAAGGTCCAATACCAAATGGTTATTGGTACTAATCGGAAGAGGGGTTTTATACAAACCGAAAGCTTCACACGTTGCTAGGTCAGCTGTTGGACTACACTCGAGGGTCATTCTTAAATTCCTCATCTGTTCGATGGAAAACAAAATGGGGACTCTTCCCTGATCCAAAACTTCTATGGTTGTATCTCTTCTTGGAGTTGTGTTGAACCATAGAGTTACACGCTCCTTGATAAGAGCTGTTTCACTATCTGCGAAAGAGAACTTCGTGTTCGAAGGTGAAAAAGTGAAATCAATCATGCCTGGGGCATGTTGCTTCACGGCCTTGATAAGCCTGTTCACCGCATAGCGGGAACCCATAGCCCTAGTACAACCAGAGTCAAGTATGACAAAGGTAGGGCTCTTATCAAGATTGATCCGCTCTGTGAGAGCAGATAGGACGGTGTGCTGCAACGGAAACACTGCTGTTGCAGTCTCCACACCTTGCCCCTCGGATGGTTCAAGACCTGGGGCACGTAACTCACTGATGAGTTGTACACGGGTTCTTGGTGCGCGCTCGGATCTGTGCCTCTACCTGATGATCCTGCTTGATTTCTTCTCTTCTTTCTCCGTGTCTTTCTTCGTGAGGCTTGTGATGCATAGTATGTATAAGACGTTTGATCGTCATAAGCGGCATAATTCCAACTGGAGTCAGTATAATAACTGTCCTCATACCATGAATCCCAGCTCGGTGCGGTGGAACTTTCATAGGCCTGTGGAGATCCAGTTTGGTCTCCTTGTAAGGAGGCAGACTTAGCTGTATCCTTACCTTTGCCTTTTGATTTTGTACCTTTGAAGGAGCTTCCTTTATCTCCTTTGTCCTTTCCTTTTCCTTTGCCTTTTCCACCTTTTCCTTTTTCCTTTCCTTTACCTTTACCGAAATAGCTGGAATCAGTTGGATCATGTTCTGCCTGGTTGGCTCTCCCTTTTCCGCGGTATGACCTAAAACGGCCACGTCCTTTTCGCTTGCCACCCTTTGCTCTTCCCGGTGATCCGGGACGCATTCTTGGTCTTCTTCCCTTTTTGAATCTCCTTGCAACGAAGGCCTCATGGTCGTCAACTGTCCAGAAGACAGCTTCTTCATCCTCGGCGGCAAGAAAGCCTTCCTCAAGGGTGTCTTCGTCTTGGAGCCAGAATCCATCGACTCCGTCGTATTCACCCTGATCGAGGATGAGGAAGTTTCGACCTCCGCGTTTGCGGCGTTGGTCTCTCCTTCCATGGCGGTCCTTCTTGTGAGAAGAGTGCCGAATGTTGGGATCCTGCAGACCAGTTCTGGTCGTTGAGAACTGATCGAACATGGTCTGCCGTACCACAGGGTACGTGTAGGTCTCAATTCGGTAACCTTGGTTGGTCAATGCTGTTACCAACCTCTCACGTTGCATCTCATTTAGGTCGGACTGCACTAGGAAGAGGAGAGCTAGGAGATTATCATTTAGAGGAAACGCTCTTCGATGATTATCAAGGCGTTCCTTGTTCCATGTTTCGAAGAAACGTGCGGCGTATGTGTCTCTCTCGGTTGCATCCTGTAGGCGCAAGAAGGTTTGATCTGCCTGCACAGCCTGCATGAAATCTGGATGGGCATCTTCCAGAGCTATCTCTGGTAAGAGATCCATCCATGAGTTTTTCACGCGCTGTAGCACGATCTCAAACTTAGCAATCCAAGTCACAAAGTCTTGGTTGCCCTTCCATGCCTTGAATAGGCCGAGGAAACGCCACAGGAAAACGTACTGTTCTCCTTTCACGAAAAATGGACGCATCTTCTTCTTGAAGTAATCTACTCCATCTGGGGCTGCAAGCCTTTCTCGGTTCAGTGATTCCTTTTGTACTGCGGCCAATCCGGAGAGCCTCGTCTTGAGAGACGGACCTCTTTTGGTGTCATCCAGCGTTGTTATGTCGCACCAGTCGTCAATCAACTGTTCATACTCAAACCACGAAGTGGTGCCATCATAGGCAGGCGCGATCTTAGGCGTTATGCCTAATGATGCAAGCATGCGGTCAGATGTTGCATATGACTGTGCGACATAAGTAGCTGGACCTTGGGAGGTCTCTTCGTTCTCATATCCCCCGGAGGATTGGGAACTGCCGTCGGCTTCGCTATGCGAGCTCGACATTGTGCTGCCTCTTATCCGCTTGGTTAAGCGTTCGGCGAGGCCGACCGCTGTAGCGGACTTTGTGAGGCGGGCGGCCCTTTCCGGGCTCCGCTACCAGAAAACTGTGCCGATACACCCCCAAGGGATACTCCTTGTGAGGAGGTGTATGACCAGTTATTCCCTAAGGATCAAAGGGCAGCGCCCTGCACACGGACAGTAGTTGTTTTGTCTTGCTACGCAAGGAGAGCTTGTCTTGTCTCAATATGGTAAAACCACTGTGAGCCAATGGGCAGCGGAATGTATATGTATGAGCATGCAGCCATTGCTGTAGGTACCTGTTAGAGCTACCCCTTTAGAGGTTTATGGTTTCACCCCCTCCCCCCCCTCCCCCCCTTCCCCCCCCCCTCCCCCCTTCCCTCCCGCCCCTCCTCCGCTCGCTGACAGGTGCGAGCTTTCTACGACACGGGACTGCAATGTAGCATCTTTATGTGTTGGGGCTCGCCTTTAAGGCGCAGTACCAAGCGAGTTTCAAACCTGAATTCCTAACCCTACACCCGAACCCCAGCCTGAAAAAATGGGGCTCGCCTGTAAGGCTGCAGTACCAAAGGAGTTTCAAACCTGAATTCCTTACCCTACACCCTAACCCCAGCCCGCCCTGCCCCCCCGCCCCCCCGCCTCCCCTCCTCCCCCACCCTCCCGCCCCTCCCCCGCTCGCTGACAGGTGCGAGCTTTCTGGGAATTTCCGACGACACCGGACTGTAATGTAGCATGTTTATCTCTTGGGGAGGCTTGTTTTAGACACCCTTTCGTTGGGATAGGCGGAGTAACGTGGTTGAAAAGGCTGTGATGCTTCCCTAATCCAAGACGCCCACGAAATCCACAGCCTCAACGGCCCATACTTAAGGCATCCCGCCGCTTGCGAGAGTCTTGGTATCCAGTGTTTCGGAATGACGACACCAAAATTCGTACTGATACTACCACTACTAATACTACTCACAATCATCCTGCTTCGTGTTGCTATGAACATTACTTTTACTATAAGTGCGATTCCAACTGTTACTTTTTTCCCACAAGAGCTTGCTGCAGATAGTAGCCACTCGCCGCATGCGCGTACAGCCGGGCCGAGGCGGACGACGTGCAGCGTTTCAATTAACAGGTAAGATCCTTAAACCCAATAAGAGCAAATCTATAAAATGTCCCAAAGCCCTACCTAGTGATCTATATGCCTGAATTAAGGAACACATACCGAAAATACCTTAAATCATAATAGGAACCCCCTTATAATCTAAGTTATACCCCTTAGTTAACTAGGATACCCAGTAACCTAAGACTAAAAAGGCCTCTCTTTTTGGTATTGGGCAACTTTATAAGGAACCTAGGACTACAAAAAGGGAATAAGGGTACTACTGGGGATGCTAGTATACCGCATAGTTAATGTCTGTTCGTCAGCTCTATAGGGTTTAGGCTTGTAGAGCTTCAGAGCTTCAGGCTCTTAGGGCTTTAAACTCTTGGGGCTTAAGAACGGTTTAGAGTTTAGGGTTTAGGATTTCGGGTTTAGGATTTCGGGTTTCGGGTTTTGGATTCGGGTTTAGGGTTTAGGGTTTCGGGTTTCAAGGGCTTGTAGCCAAAGGGTATAGAGCTTTCAGGATGGCTTTCGTAGCAGGGCAAGCTGCACATGATTTTTGTCGGGGCCGCTTGGCCTGAGCGAGTGCTACAATCGCGGGAAGCAGCCTTCAGGTGGGTGGTTGTCAAAATTATGGTCCCTTTTGGGGTCCCCATTATAGTACGGCACCTGTTATTTAGGGTACCCAAAAAGGGACCACAATTTTGACCACCACCCAGGTGGAGGATTTCGGGTCTTGGTGAAGGGGTGAGGGGGGGGTCGGGGGTAAACTCCCAAAACCTGAACCCGCTAAGCCCTAAATCCTAGACCCCAAGACCCACAGACACTAATCTACCGTCTCGTAAGTGCGTTCCCAAAGACTCCAATATCCCTTAATTAGGGAATATTCCTTAAATCATATTAGGGATCCTACTATAATTTAAGGTATATTCCTTAATTCAGGGATATTGGAGTCTCCGGGTTCCCAGGTACCAGGAGCCGCTCCTAACAAGACATGGGTTTTCCGAGGATGACTTCGTGCCGTTAAATCCTTTTATCTTGATTAGCCATGCACTGGATTTGAAGTAGCCAGGGAGGAAAAGTATAGACTTCTATTACAACATGGTTCCCTTTAAGTAACAGGTCCCCCAAAAAGTATTAAAGTATGATACTCCAAAGCCCAGTGCAATACACTGGGAGTATGCGGAGACAACCTCTTGACTTCAATAAACACTCTCATCATCACAAGCCGGAAATTCTCGCCCCTGACCTTTGCCATGTCATCCGCCCGCCCTGCGAACTTGTAGCCGCCATTCACCTGGAAAGGGGTGAGCTGACAGCGCTTGGTGTTTACATACCTTAAACTACCATGAAGCTGCTTTGTAGGTTCTCAGTATGATCACTGGCACGTCTCCTACCATTCAGGCATGTGAACAAGGCGGGTGTAAATCGGAGGTCTACATTAGAGCCCGGATTCTTCCGTTTTACCGCCGTGCTTGTCTCTGAGGCATGTCTTCAGCCTCGGGAAGGCTTAGTACCATCAAAAAAAAGGTCAGATGTGAAAGGCCAGGGTTTACGGCTTTTGGTTGCCTGTATCCCTTATAGATCCCGTTAAAGGGATCCAGGAGTCTCTGGCAATCCCAAAACTGAATCAAAAGCAACACCCAATGGCACCTGCTCCAGGCAGTCGCTGGTGCGGTACCACCTCGCAGGATGATACTTGCACACGGTTCCACCGTTTAGGGTTTAGGGCTTAGGGTTTGGGGTTTAGGGTTTGGGTTTAGGGTAAGAGATACCGGCTAGAGTAGGGCTTTGGGGTAACTAAACGAGTAAAAACTGCGATCGTGTATATGGACTATAAGGGGATATAGTCGCAGCCCCTAGTTACTCGGGCAATGTTGGGCGTGAGCTCGCAGGTTTAAGAAGGCGTTTCAACGCCCCAGAACTCAGCCGAGAACCAATGAGACGCATACCCCTTAATGAGGGCATGTACCCTTTTCCTAATAGGTGTTCGGCTTAATCATGAGAGCCCAAAGTAGAAAGGGCAAAAGGGTACAGATCCCTAAGCCCTAAAACCTCCAAGGAAAAGATTGAAGCGCGAAGATGGATCGGAGCTGCTGCGGCTTTTTGACTTACTATGCTAGGGGAGTTAAAGGTGAAGCTTTGGGATGATGTAGGGCCTATTTTGCCCCGAAACGGTTAAAGGCTGCCTGCTCTACTGCTAGGTTTTAGTATGCTTTCGGGTCTCGGACTTTAGGATTCATGGGCCCGGCTCCAAAATTTCAAACCCTGAAACCCACAACCCCTAAACAAAAACATGCGAGAGGTCAAAGATGGTCAGAGGCTCTGAGCCGCTGATTATGGTGACGAGGAGGAGCAAAAGAAACCCTCAAAGCAAACCCTGAAGCCAAAACCCTAAACCTCAAAGCCCGAGAATTCCCTAAAGCCCAAAACCCCAAGCCCTAAACCCTAAACTCCTGAACCCTTAACCCCCTAGACCCTATAGATCCCTTTAAGGAATAGATCCCTTTAAGGAACCCTATAGATCCTTTTAAGGAACCCTATAGAACCCTAAACCCCCAAGTGCCGGACCCCTCGAGGAAGCACTGCTGCTGCCGTTCTCGGTCGTTGAAATATCCAGGTGTGACTTGCGGTCCGGACCTGAGCATGACAGAAGCCTTAATAACTACCTTAACCCCCCAAACCCTACTTTTTTGTTCATATTAAGAGCCTGCAGAAAAGTAGGGTTTGGTAGGTTAAGGTAGGTTTTTTGTTGAGCTCCTTTTTCCCAGAGGCAGCATCCGCAACCCTAGCTATTGGGGTTTAGGGTTTAGGGGGTTTAGGGTTTAGGGATCAGGGGACCCTTGCGGATGCAGCGGCTGCCGAGGCCCTGCAGACACCCTTATAGAACCCGAACAGAGCCCTTATAACACCCTTAACTTAAAGCCTTACTTAAAACCGCACAAGAACCCTAAACCCTAAACGCTAAAACCCTCAACCAGCACCGCGCAAAGCCTCCAGAAGTTCCGAGCCCGCGGCACGAGCAACTCCCCCTGTCCGGTATCAGAGCCTGCCTGCGCGGAATTTTGAATAGGGTTTGACGGGGTTCGTTTGCGGGTTCCTTTGCTGTCGGACCAGTCGTCTTGCCGCGTTTGCCGTCAGACTGGCCAGCAACCTTAGGTTTCGGTGGATTTAAGGACGTCGGCGGGTTCTTGGGCGTCAAAGGCAGCGACGCAGCAGCAGGAAGGCCCTTACCAGTCTGTCCAGTCTTCGGCGGGACCGCCTCAGCCACCAGCCTCGTCGGCATTGGTCTTGCCCTCCTTGGCCTGCTTGCCTTTGGTCTGGGCAGGAGTGGTGTGCTCGTCCGGCACCTTGATGCCAGTGCCAGCCTTGCTTTTGGGGGTGTTCTCGTCATCGCACTTCGTAGACCCCTTGCTGCCCCTGGCCGGGATGGCGTCCTGGGACTTGCCCTTGAAGTTGGTCTGGTCAGAGGGTTCCTTGAAGGATTCTATAATCAAAGGTTTCACTGTGCATGCTGGCTGGATTTGCCTGCTACTTCACTCTTGCCTGCTGGCTCGAATCTCTTATGTTGGTGAACCTGCTGCTTCGATTGTCTTGCGTTTGCGAGCCTGCTGCTTCAAGTGTTTTATGTTTGCGCGTTAAGCTTACAAAGCTTCTCTCCGAATGCACTGTTTTTTTGCTCTGCGAACCGAGCTCTCCAGAGTCGGGAGCACACTGCTGGATGCAGCCGAAATACCTGACGGAAAGGCTGCTTTTTTCTTTGTTTTCGCCATATTCCATCTGATATTCAAGCACATCTCAGCTCTGCTTCGGCTTCTTCATTTTCAATGCTCTCTGAGCCCACGAGAAGCAGATGAAAAAAACCTGAGCTTGTGATCGTTTCTTCGGCGCGATCGCGCTGCCAGAAGAGCGAGACTCATCCACCAGATCTACTTGAAGATTTGGCTTGTAAGAGGGAGCGCAAGAGCCCCAGAGACGAGTGGTCACTGCCAAAGACAAAAACTTTCGAGGTTGATCTTCACGGGGGCCTCCAAGTGTTTTTGGCCCTTGTATGTGTGAGGACGAACCAGGTGGACCCCAGTGCCGATCTGGCAATCAGTGGCGATGTCCGCTGTGTTCCCTTCGCTCCTTAGTTTTAACTTATTAATGCAACGATCCACATCATCCTGGTTCAGACTTGACTGTGGTGACTGACAATACAAAACCGCCGCTGCATGACTGGCTGAGTCGGGTGTACCAGTTGCAGTACTGGGTTCGCAGTCCGGCAATTTCCACACTTCTTCGATACGTAGCAGAAGCCTGTACCCTTTGGCGTGTGACGTCAAGTCTGGCACCTCGTGCGAAGGCTGTGGCACGTTGTCTCAATTCGTGATTGCATCTATGGTTGAGATGGAAATTGCAGCCAAAAAGCATCGTGAAGCTGCAAGACACATTTCGTTCCAGCCCGACTCGGCAGGTAGTAGATCTTCTTCGGAGTCAAAGAAGGAGCCGACGGAGCACTGGGGGATGCTGCGTCTTCGATCTCCAGAGTGTTTTCCAAGGGCAAATCCAGGAGCTGTCGCGGCCTGATTGGCATGCCCACTGAAGCTGCTGATCTGCGGGTGGCATCCAGCACAACCTTCAGGGCCAACAGCTTTTCCACGACTCAACTCACGGATTGAGTTCACTCAGGAGACTGGAAAGTGACAGAGACACTTCAGCCAAGAGATGTAAGGAAACCTATCAAAAGACCAAACCTGGACGGCACGGGCCTCCCACTCAGAGGCCTTGACAATGCCAGTCTTCTCCGAGACCGGCTCCTGCTTCTCGATCTTCCCATCCGCAAGATCCAGGAACTTCGCAAAGCATGCTTTCAGTGCCGCCTTCTCATCGGGATCTGAATAGGGACGGTCGTGTTTTGATTTTAATTCTGCTACTTGGAATCGGTTAGTAAATCGAGCCAGCAGGCATTAAGGCCATTAGGGCGAAAATCCCGGATTCCCCGCTCGGGCGGCCTTCGCCGCTCCTCCACTTTGCTGTTCAGCCACCTTTCCAGGGCCTCCATTCTTCAGTCCTGGGATCTAACGGGACAGGTGGCTTAGCGCCTGCTGGCTCGGCGTCTGGCGGTTCGGGTGCGTTTGCGGCTGGCGACTCGCGAACTGTGGTTCGTCGAGCCAGCAGGCATTAGTGAAAACGAGCGAGCAGGCACCTAAAGAAGGCCGTTATGTCTATTTAGAATCTTCCATTAGATTTTGTCCGTTAGATCCTTAATGCCTGCTGGCTCGTGCCTTTGCGGTTGGCGAGTCGCGGGTTGGAGTCGTGTCGAGCCAGCAGGAACTAGCGAGCCAGCAGGCAGTAACTAGCCAGCAGGCAGTAAGGCCATTAGGGGCAAATTCTGTCAAGCCAGCAGGCAGGCCCCGGCCATTAGAGCAGATTCCGTGCCTGGCCAGCCCAGCTCTGATCGGATCCCCAATTCATCTGATGCAGCCAAGACTCTCTCTGGACAGACTCGCGAAGTCGCCGGTCTGATATCCAAAGCACCTGAACGCCTTGGCTCCGGGAGCACCAGCACGAGCCGTCGTTGCACGATTCAAGTACCTCGGTTAGTGGACTGCATGTTCTTCTCAGTGACTCTGAAGGCAACATTCAAGAGGTTAGCAAGACATTCCGCACGGCTTCAGATTGGTGGCACACTCCTCATATCCGGCTGCTTGCCGATGGCATTCAGCACCCGAGCGGTGGGTGCCACACAACACTGTCGGCTGCCTCAAGTGGAAACATTGGCTCCCCACAAGGGTCCCGGTCTGCAGATAAATGCTTCCTGAAAACAAACCTTCCATTTGAAAGCCAGGCAACACCACCTGGTGGGCAAAGGCACCCATGGCGAAAACCACCTTTTCGCAACCAGTGGCATCAACCGTGGCCTCAGAAGCAAAACTGGACCCAACTTGAAGAATCTGCTGCTGCGCTAGACAAGTCTTCTGCTTCGAGACAAGAGACGAGCGTCGACGGAGAATAAACATGCAGCTGCTTCGAGGCTGCTCCGTGACGGTATACATGCCACACTTGAAGCACAGCTGCATCAGATTGGCCTCCCATTCCTCAGGTCGTATCTGCTGTTGAGTCAAAAGCATGTGCATGCCAACTTATTCAGTCGAGCTTCGCAGGAGACATCACTTTGCCCAGGCTCTAGAAATCGTCGCCTCGGAGAAAGACTTCTACGTCCAAGCACCAAGACTTATGAGGTGACGCTTGATAGGCAAAACCGAGACTCCCAGACTCTGCGGCCACCCGCTTTGGCGATCCCCAGCGAAGCCCTCCTCTGCGAAGTCGCAGCACATAGCCCAAACCTCGGATATGCAAAAAACTAACCATGTCCGGCTGAGTGTCTTCTTCTACGTGGAGCCAAGACAAACAAAAACTGATGAAGACAAGCTGCAGGTCACTTTGTCCTGGTACGTGCTGTTAAGGCTCATCGTCCGAATGTGCAACTCAGACAAGAAGGTATATTGCTTGCTGGCAAACGTGAAACAACTGAAACTCGAAGCGACATAGAAGAAGCCAGGGCCAACTGCAGACAAGAAGCATTGCTGCATTCGTCGACCACACGATCTTTGCCAATGCCATGGAAGCACAAGACAAATTCGAGGTTCCTCCGCGGGTGGTCCCAGGCCAAATAGTCGTCGTCCAGGGCCCAAGCATGCTCCCAGCGGATCATCAGGTGCATCAACACCGGAAGCCCACGACACACCTGCGAGTGTTCCATGGCGCCTGCAATCCCAGCTGAAGCCAAACACCTGCGAGACCAGAAGTTGCCAAGACCCAAGCAACAAACTTGCCTCAAAGTCTATTATTATCTCACAGAAGACAAGGAGTTTAGCCAGCAGGCAAGAGTGAAGCAGCAGGCAATTCGAGCCAGCATGCAGAGCGAAAGCTTTGATATAAGGGTAGTATAGGGTTTAGGGTTGAGGAGTTTAGGGCCAAGTTTGGGGTTTGGGGCTCACGGCGCACGGTTCTTGGTTAACAGTTGTAGGGAGCTCGATGCCTTGGGCATTGGCGTAAATGCTACGACGAAAGAAATGCTGGTGAAAAAAAAGTACTACAAATTGATGATGATTAAACCCTGAACCGTACGAGGGTTCAGGGTCCAGGCGAGGGTTCAGGGCTGTGGAGGGAGGTTCAGAGTGCAGGGCGTTTGTCAGCTAAAGGCGTTCGTTCCACAGGCTGTTGGGTTGGGGGTCGACATCGGCTAAATGTGATTCGTGCTCGTGCATCCGTTGACAGCCCGGTGTGTGAAAAGCTCTTGACATCCCCCTGGCATTCGTCTACATAAGGCCCGCAGATGTTACCAAAACTCCTAATTCAGACCTCTGTGGTAGTTAAGGTTTAGGGATCAGGTCTCAAGACCTGATCCCTACCCCGGCACCCTTAACACCTTCGAACCTCAGACTAGTGGAAACCTACGAACCCCAGCTTAAAACCCTAAACCCTACAAACCCTAACCCTTAAAGGTTTTCAAAACCCACAACACCTGCCGAAGGACCCTGGACTTCCAAACAAAGCTCGAACCCCTATAATCCTGACCCGCAAACCCTAACCCGAAGGCTCACAGTGTAAGGCTTAGTGGAGCCCTTATGGTCCTTAATACGGGCATTTGGGGTAAAAATCGAGGGTAGTTGGACTGACATTATTAGCCAAAGACCATACCATATAACCTCTTAGGGATCTATAGGGTCTAGGGTTCAAGCTGTTGGCCGCAAAAATATACTTATTAGTGTACATTAGGGTATACCAGTATATATTAGTATAGATTATACTATAAACAGCCCCAAATTAGAACTAGTAGTGTACATTAGGATACACTAGTATATGTTTGTATAGATTATGCTATAAAGAGCTGCTGGGCATCAAAATAGCCCAAAAGCCTTGTATAGTACGGTCTTTGGGCCCAAAAGCCTTAATATATGAGTTCTTGGAGCCCTAGGGAAAGCTGTTGGGCCATTTCTTACTTCCCCAATAAGCCACAGAATTGAAAGGTTAGACTTTCCAATTCCTACTAAACTACGAGAACCCAAAAAGTTTAAAGGTTGGGTATTGGGGATCTAAGGAAAGCTGTTTGGCCATTTTTAGTCTTAGGTAAAATAGCGAGGCCTCGGGTCGGAGGCGCACCGCCGTTCCAGACACGGCGCGAAAGGCGGGACGGGAGCCCACCCT
This sequence comes from Symbiodinium sp. CCMP2592, assembly GCA_905221615.1. NCBI lineage: Eukaryota > Dinophyceae > Suessiales > Symbiodiniaceae > Symbiodinium > Symbiodinium sp. CCMP2592. The sequence goes on from CAJNDT010004447.1 coordinate 197,723, forward strand.
GAGGGAGGTTTAAGGTTTAGGGTTTAGGGTTTATAGGGTTTAGGATTTAACGTTTAGGGTTTAGGGCTTAACGTTTGGGGTTTAGGGTTTAACGTTTAGGGTTTAGAGTTTAGGGTTTAGGGTTGGGAGTTTTGGGATTTAAGGCTTTCACAACAGGAGCTTTGGGTTTGGGGTTTGGGTTGCTTCATTATAGGTATCTGAAGAATTTGTGTTCAAGAGGACCTGAAAGGTGCCCAAAAAGCTCGATCCCGCTATCTGTCTGATAGGTTGCTGGCTGTCGCGCACTGCAAGGTTCAAGGGGTATGGGTTTCGCTGAAAGAGGCCAACTTTCTACGTATCTGGGCTGCTAGGATTTAAGGGCCTCAGAAGGTGGGATGAAGGTAGGTAGGATTAAGGACCCCTGAGAAGACAGGTATTTTGGGAGTACACCACCTACCTTAATGGATCATGCCCAGAGAGCCCAATACCCCTTAATTGAGGAATATGCCTTAATCTATAAGGGGGGTTCATATTAAAATTGAAGCTATATTCCTTACTTAAGGGGTATTGGGCTCTCTGGGTGGATCCCTTTCAGAGTTTCTATGGATGCCAAGATGACGCGAAGCCCCTGTAGCCTGGTCCTAAACCTTCAACCGTAACCCGTTTCGGGGTCAGAGGCGGAACAATTTCGGACATCAGGGCATTCACCCGGAGAGGCCCTTAATTAAGGGATATAGCTTAAATTATAATATGTACCCCCTTATCATTTAAGGTATACTCCTTAATTGAGGGGTTTTGGGCTCTCAAGGAACACAGCGTGGCATGAAGGTAGGTGCTGGGAATCCCAAATAGAAGACCTTGTATCAGGGCTCCCTAATCCCAGCTGCTTCCTAAACCCTACCCAGAGAGCCCAATACCCCTTAATTAAGGAATAGAGTTTTAACTATAAGGGGGTTCATATTATAATTTAAGCTATATTCCTAAATTAAGGGGTATTGGGCTCTCTGGGTAGACCCTAAGCCCACCCTCCAGGCCCAGGATCTATGGCGCAAGCATGCTTTGCTGCCGCAGCGCCTGCTGGCAGACTGCGACCATGCGGTCCAATCGGCGAATAGGGTCAACCAGTACTCCTGACATGAGAATGAAGGAATTAGGATTCTGGGGGGGTCATCCTGGCTAGTGGCAGCCGCCGACCCCAGCTGAATCCTAAACCACCAGACCCTATACCGCTCTTAGAACCATAATAACAATATGAGTTTTAGTACTCTCTTGACGTTTATATGAACAACAACGAAAAACTTATTCCCAACAGCACAAAGGGACCCTTCGGCCTGAAATGCAGATCCCACCTCTCTGTCTCGACCACCCTTGTCCTTTTAGAAAAGCCCTATACTAGCCGCAGCCGGTCTGTTTATTCTAAACCCTAAACCCTAAACCATCTAAACCGAAGGACAAGGCTGGTCTCGACTCTGAGCACCGAAAGACTAAACTTAAACCTCAAGTTAACCCTTTCTTACTTCCCCAAAATAGGGTTTTAGGGTTTAGGGTTTAGGGTTTAGGCCACAGAGTTGAAAGGTTAGACTTTGGATTTCCTACTAAACTGCAAGAACCCACAAAGTTTAAAGGTTGGGTATTGGGGATCTAAGTTTAAGACCCTAGTTCCTAAACTCTGAGCTGCGAAACCCCCAACCTGAAATACCTCGCAACCCCCCCCCAAAGTCCCAAGCCCTACTCCGCAAAGCCTACAAAACACAAGCAACAACCAAAATCTCCAAACCTTTCCTGTAGCCGAAAAGACCTACCCTTTCAGGCTTCCTTCTGATGGTTTCTATACGTAGTTCGGTCTTTGGGGTCACGGATGAACCCTAAACTCTAAACCCTAAACAGAAAAGAGTACCCAAAACTCTAAACCCTAAACAGACAAGAGTTCCCAAAACTCTAAACCCTAAACAGAAAAGAGTACCCTAAACCCAAAACTCTAAACCCTAAACAAAAGGAGCACGTCTTCCAGAGTAGGGTCCGACGCGATCAGGAGGTCGATGAGGTGGACCTCTGGTTTTGGGGTTCCCTACTTAGAGGATCCTGGGACTTAGTAACTAAGGCCGAGGGTTCCTTGAAGGGTTCCTTTGAGGGATCTATAAGGCCTACTACAAAGGGTTATATATGGGTTTTGGAGGTGCTTAGAGGATCATAGGACGTAGTAGTTAGGGTTATAAGTAAGGTAACTATACCTATAACTACTTACAACCCCAATCAAGGTACTTATAACCTTACCTACTAAGTCCCAGGATCCTCCAAGTACTTGTCGGGTATCATGGGGAACTAAAGGTTAACCTTTTGGTTATATAGGGATGATGTAGGGACTACACAACCCCAAAATAAAGGTTATACTTACTCTACTACCAGGGGGTTACTACAGACACTTCAAGGTTTATTTAGGGCGTCTAGGGTTTGGAATTTGTAGGGCTGTAGGGTTTAAGGTTCAGGATTAGGGGTTCTTAGGGACCTCTGGCAAATGCCGGCTTACTGAACATTTAGGGCGTTTCTGGGGTTTAGGGTTAAGGACGTAGAGGGTGTGTGGGGCTTGGGGGTTCTATGCTGGAAACATTTGCACACATGAATATGTATCTATACGCGTATATATATATATATACATACATACATACATGCACTATTATATATACATACACACGTTAAAAAGCAAAAATGATAGGGAACCCTGAGAAATCGGAAGCCAGAGGATCAGAAGGTTCGGATGAGGTTCAATTAACATTCAACTCAGCCGTACTTGGCATACTGTAGCGGCCTTACCGCGGTTTAGGGTTTGGGGTTTGGGGTTTAGGGTGGCTGCCTTACCCATTACAATATGGACTTCGGAATCTGACATAGTCACCTAGGTTAGGGATGATAACGGTATGCGATGGCGCCTGTATTCGAGCATTACAGAAAAGCTTCCGCGGGAGCCCATGATCTGATGTGCAAGCTTTGGCTGCGGGAACCGTTGGGGGCTCAGGGAGCTTGGTTTAGGGTTTAGGGTTATAGGGTTTAAGGTTAGTAGCAATCTTGTAGGATTTCACCTGTAGAAAACTTTAAGATCAGGAGACTTAGCAGGCAGGTTACACTTAAAAGTAAGGGTTCGAGCACCGAAACCCCGATTTGGGGGCGCATAAGCGTACTTATCAGCTACTTTCTATGTCCTCTGATCCTTCACGCACTCTAGGAGCCGCAATCATTGCGATAGGGAGCCCGTAAACCCTGAACCCGGAACATGATAAAATCCAAACCTCCTCAAACCCTAGGATTCTACAGGTAAAAGCCTTCTGAAACCTCTCATTGACTCATGATCCAAGGGTAAACGGAGGGACCCTCAATAAGGACCCCTAGGTATACACCCTTGATATTGCTATTAAATACCCATTATATAGCCCATTATAGGGTAAGGGTCCCCATTAAGGGTCCCTCCTTTTCCCCTTTGACATGAACCCGACAAAGTTCCCGAGAAAGGAGATCTTCAGAAAAGAGGCCTCTTTCGCCCACTGCACCGCCGTCCTGGTTTGCAGGGCCTGGCATTTCTGGATCCCACAAACCACCCTGGCCCTTTTAGAAATAATATACAAAGCCCTATACCTATATCCCTTAGTAGGAATTATTAAGAAGGTCTACTAGGAGGACTGTTTATTCTTTTGGGGGAACCATGAAAAAGGACAAGGCTGCCACAAACTGGGGAGTGGGAACCAGTTGGATGAGGTTCCGACGTTCCAGTACCTTGCTACCCACAATAAGCCACAGAAATACAAGGTCAACCTTTCCGATTCCTATTAAACTAATTACAAGAACCCAAAAAGTTTAAAGGTTGGGTATTGTGGATCTAAGGACCCCGTATTGATAAACCCAGCCAGTTGCCAACGAAACTATACAAGACGTAGCACAGGGATCAACAACCCGGAATCCTACACCCGAAAGCCTTGAATCGAAAACCAAATTCACCCGAGGACCCAAACCCTGCAAACAACCCTAAGCCCAAAACTCTCACAAACTCCAAGCCACCCAACTCAAAATCCCCGCAAGATCCTCGACAATACCCAGCAAGGCCACATACCCTGCAAAGCCAAAAGCCCGAAAACTTCAAGGAGCACTTGATTCAGCACTGTGCCGTTCTCTGTTAGCTATCGTGCCGCTTAATCAAACAAACCTATGAAGGCGATCATTAAGAGGCTTTCTGAGTCGCCAAGCAAAGCGAAGAGCATCGCCAAACACTACGTCCAGCCTCTCCCCAGGTGAACACGACTTTCAACGAGGGGACGCTCCTGTTCGGACGGAAAATACTTTAGAGAACTTTCGAGGCTGAGCCTTTTCTAGGTTCCCCGGTGAGCCCCTCCATAACAAGCTTTCCTGGCATTCAGCTTTAATAAGAGGTCCTTAAAACACAAAAAATGCAGAAGGGTACTTCTGCGAAACCGGGATTTTATCCGGTCCTGCTTAGAGGACCATGGGACTTAGTATCTAGGGTTGTAAGCAAGGTAAGTATGATTTGCCTCAATTAAGGTACTTATAACCTAACTGGCTACGGTCGATGATATAAATCCTGCATTACTTTAAGGACCCTAGACTATGGGAACTATGGTATATTCCTTATGATGGCGAATGCAGGATTTATCTCGCCAACCGTATGAAACCCCGTAAACCCTAAACCCCCCTTAAGCCCTAAGCCGCAAACCCTCAACTCCCCTCATATCCCTAGACCCCCCAAAAAAAGCAAGTCCCATGACCCTCCAAGTACCCCAAGGGTCCAAGTACCTAATGGTCGCATACTCTCCATATTCCTAACCTACGTAACTACTATCCCAAAACCGAGTACCTAATTATGGGGTCCTTTGGACCCTTGGGGGTATGCAGTGCAAAGGCGGCTGTTGGGACCTTGGGATCTGGTTCCGGAAGTCTTGGAACCCAGACCCCCTTCCTAGACCCCCGCGAGGATCTAGAAAGTAGATCCGCTAATTTGGGGCCCTATACTACTAAGGGTACTTTATTGGAAGCCCCATTAAGGGATCTACTTTTTGGATCCTTTTGGGGGTCTGGATTCAAAAGGATCTAGAAGGGTTCCTTTAAGGGCTCCTATAAGGGATCCATATGGTTTAGGGTATTAGGGGACTTCAATGTCCCCCAATAGAGGAATACACCTTAAGTTATAGCAGGAAGGACCCCTTACATGATTTAAGGAAAGAGTTGGCTGCAGGGACGGGAGAGTGTACGGTGCAGGGCTGATGTCATCCCATGGCTTTGGGGCTTAGGCAAGTGTTGCGTTTAAGGTTGAGGGTCTGGGGCCCTAGAACGATGCACTCGACGCCACCTTGTCGCATGATACTGTCGCCCATGCGCTATTCCGCGGCAAATCCGAAAACCCCAGCCCACAACCCTGAACCTAAACTAAACTCCTAAACCCTTTGAACCCCAAACCCCTAAAAACCCTAAAATGAACCCTCTTAAAGGGAAGCTTATAGATCCCTAAACCCCGAACCCTTAAAACGACCCGTAAACCCTTAAAAGGAACCCTAATTGAAAGGAACCCTCAAATCCGTAAAAGGAGCCTGTGAAAGGAACTCTTCAAAAGGAACCCTGAAGCCTTATTCAGGGTTTAAGTGCCTGGACTTTGAAGTAACCAGGGAGAAAAAAGTATAGACTTTTGCTTCATACTGGTTCCTTTAAGGAACAGGTACCAAAAAAATGTATTCAAGTATGGTACTCCAAACCCAGGGTAAGGGTTTCTTTAAGGGATCTGTAAGGGTTACTATTATAAGGGTTCTATAAGGGTTTGGGGGGTACTTAGAGAATCATGGGACTTACTAACTAGGGCAACTACTAGGTTGGCCCCTTAAAGCCTCTGAAAAATATTCGTAAATAGGGTCCTACTAAGCCCAATAAGGGAAAATATAAAATGTCCCAAAGGCCTACCTAGATCGTGAACTGAACCCTAAAAGCCCAAAACCCTAAAAGCCTAAACCCTAAAAGCCTTAAAACCCTAACCCCTGAAACCCTAAACCCTAAAACCCTAACCCCAAAAACTCTAAACCCTGTTTAAGGCTTTCTGGGTCCTCGGGTCCAGCTCTGCAAGGATGCTGGGCACCAGCCCGGCGCAGGAGATCTCGTCGGATGCGGGTTTACTTGAAGGATCATGGGACTTAGTAAGTAAGGTTAGGGTTCCTTAAAGGGCTCCTTTAAGGGATCCATAAGGGCTAGTATGAGAATTATATTAGGGGTTTTGGGGTACTCAGAGGATCATGGGACTTAGCAAGTAAGGTTATAGTTATAGGTACCTTATTTGGGGTTATAAGTATAGTTACCTTACTTATAACCCTAGTTGCTGAGCCCCTTGATCCTCTAAGTAGGATTGTTGCAGGGTTTAGGCGGTCTAGGGATCGGAGTTGCCTGCTTTTTGGGGGCGGCTTGAGGTTGAGGGTTTAGGGCTTCAGGGGGTCCAAGCTCAGGCGAGGTCATTGCAGTGTTTTTGTTTAAGGCCTAGAGGGGGGGGAGGGGGGGGTAGGGTTTAGGGGTTTAGGGTTTACGGCTTGGGGTTGGCTGTCGACGGTTGCAAAGGTGAATGGAAATCTATTGCCTAAATTAGGGGCATTCATTGAGCTTTCTAGGCTCCTCAATAACCCCCGTAATAGTACGGGTACCCATTTACTGGTATTCAGTTTTAAGAAGACCAAAAAAGGTTACTACGCAGGAACCTAACAGAGCTTTCGAGGCCTCCTCCCTTCCAGTGCCAAGACAGCAGGACGGGGGCTGCCTCTTGTTCCTTGATGATCTTCGCCACATCCTCGGACGATCGCGCCTGCCAAAGACAGGAGACAATGCGGGAAATTCCGAAAATAGGGGACCCTATATAGTACCCTAAATAGTAGGATCCTTATTATAAGGAACCCGAGATATTGTACCTCTGATTTTTGGAAACTCCCATGTAGGAGCCTGAGGGCCAGAAACGATGCGGGGGGCATGCTGTAGTAGAACAAGACAGGGAACTACCCAGACCCCCGGGAGGACCTAGAAAGTAGATCACCGCAATTTGGGGCCCTATACTACTAGGGGTACTTTATAGGAACCCCCATTAAGGGATCTACTTTTTGGATCCTCCCGGGGGTCTGGGTATAAGGGAATGCGACGACCTTTAGACGAGGTCTATATGATTGTGATTTGAGGTATTTTGTCTCACAAAGTTCGCAGCGGGTGCTGGAGCCTTATGTTGACTCCCTGCAGAAACCCTATAAAACCCGAAGAGCCCTAAACCTAAACCAAAACCCTTAAACCTAAACCCCCAAACCCAGTTCCTAAACCACAAAACCTGAACCTAAACCCAAAACTACGAAACCCTAAACCCTAAAACATGAAGCCCTAAAGCCTAAACCACCGAAACCCTGCCCCTTACACCCAAACCCCATACGTAGTACCCTCACCACAGGGACTTTTCAAAAGAAGCCTCTGACCTCCGCGCCTCACAAAAGACCAGGGCGGATCCGAAACTGAGCGCGATGTCCTGAAAGCTAGGATTTCGGAGAGTATACGATTATTAGGTACTTGGACCCTTGGGGTACGGTGAAAGGGGATTCCTTTAATTGCACGCTGTGACTTCCGGGTTGAGGGCCTACAGAGTTTAGGTTTAGGGTTCAGAGTAGGGCACAGGTAGGCCGGGATTTCTACTTCTAATAGTATACAGTAGAAGCCAGAAAGTTGGAACCTCAGTAGCCTCATGCCCTTAAAGTAAAGTAGAGGGAATCCCAGCATGAATCATCCTAAATCGATGGTCCAACTTTCTGAGGTTCACTATAAGGATTCCTTGAACGGTTTAGAGGCCCTGTCAAGGTTGAGGCTTCCTTTAAGGGTCTAGGTTTCCTTCAAGGATTCCTTGAGGAGTTAAGGGTTTAGGAAGTTTAGGGTTAAGGCTTCCTTTAAGGATGCCTTGAAGGGTTTAGGTTGGGTATGGCCCCCACTCAGTACTAGTTGAGTAATATTCATAATATAGATGAGTTAGGATCTTAATAGTTGCCCTATTATAGACTCTTACTGTAAAGGGCAGTACCTAAGGTTTAGGGTTTAGGCTTCCTTTGAGGGCTGAGGCTTCCTTTAAGGGTTCATTTGGGGAGTCCTGTGAGGTTCCTTTTAAGGATTCCTTCGGTTGATGATATACATCCTGGATTACCGTAATGACTCTAAACTATGGGAATTATGGTATACTCCTTATTATGGGTCACGCAGGATTTATATCATCAACCGTTTCAGGCTTCCTTTAAGGGGTCCTTTACGGGTTCGCTTGAGGGTTCCTTTAAGGGATATCGTTTCGCTATGCTTCCTTGATGCATTCCTTTGCGAGCTCCTTTGAGGCTTCATTTCAGGGTTCCTTTAAGGGATCCTTTAGGGGCTCTGTTGAGCGTTCGTTTAAGGGGCCTCTTTAACTAGACCCAAGAGTATCCTAGGAATAAAAAGGGTGCCCTTTTTGGTTTAAAGGTGGTTATAAGGGAACCTAAACCCTAAAAAAAGGGAATAAGGGCCTACTCCGGGTCCTAGTTAAGGCTTCCTTGTGGGCTTTTAGGTGTGGAGTCTGAGGCCGTCGGGTCTAGGGTTCAGGAATTGGGATTTAGGGTTCAGGAATTGGGATTTAGGGTTTAGGGTTTAGGGTTTAGGGATTTAGGGTTTAGGGTTTAGGGTTTAGGGTTTAGGGTTTAGGTTTCCGGTTTAGGCTGAAGGCTTACCAAATAACCTGCCTCTTCAAAGGGCTTATGTAAGGAAACCATATTGAGGAACCCTAGAAAAAGGCAGGTTCTTCAGGGTTCCGGTAGAGTTTAGGTTCAGGGTTGAGAGAAACATCGCCTCGATTTTTGGATTTCGAGCTTTGGTGGTGGAACTCTCTGGGACTTATGTGGGTGGTTGTCAAAAGGACTTCCCTTTTTGGGTCCCTATCATAATACGTCACCTTATATTTAAGGTACCCAAAAAGGCGCCAGAATTTTGGCGCAACCACTCATGTGACTACTGCAGGGTCCCATCGGGCTTTTCACAAAGTTCTATGTTTCTACCGTAGCTATACTGATACTCTCTCCTTCAATAACCGGGCCCAAAAACGTGTAAACTTCCTAAGATAGACCAAACATATAAGGCCAAAAAGTCTAAAGTTCCCACATTGGCTATCTAAGTATTGGCCGTGACCCTAAACCTAAACCCTATAATCCTTAAGCCCCAAATCCTACTTGCCTTGAGTCCTATTAGTATAGGGTCTCGACAAGGTCTTTGATCAGGATCCTATATGGAATTCGAGCTTGCCTCCTGTGAAGCCTGAGGGTTGCGACGCCGGATGCCTCTCTCTCTCTCTCTCTCTCTCTCTCTCTCTCTCTCTCTCCCTAAACCCTAAACTAAACCCTAATCTCTAATCCAGAATCCCTAAACCCTAAACCCTAAACCCAACTCGCTCTCGGCACAAGCAGGAGCGCCTGGGCCGGAGTGTATTTTGCATCCAAAATCTGCAGCCAAGTGGCAATTTCTCCAGCCATGCTGGCCATCCAGTACACGGAGTGTTGTTGCAACACTCCTTAGCTGTTAGGGCTTTTTGGCTCAGGGTTTAATATAGGGGCCTTAGCACTCAGAATCAGGTTTGGGGGGTGCCTTTAATTATACTGTACTGATGAAAAGGAACGCGCAGACAGTCTTGGTCATTATGTAGGCCCCTATAGTAGGGTTTAGTGTTGTTGCAAAACTCCTTCATTGGCTTAGACAGGCTGCAGGTTGGGGATGAGGCTCCGATACCAACGCCCAGAAAGACTCACCCTAAACCCTGAACCCCAAACCTTAAACCGTGGCTGAAAGACCATACAAAAAAAGGCAATCGCACCCTAAAGCGACCCTCAAAGCCCCGTAAGGCCCTTGTAAACCCTCACCCGGCTCCGAAACCCCAAACCCATCTGGATCACCTCTTTGGTTTGCTGTCAACTTCAGGCTTTACTCTATGAGGTGACGGGTTTAGGGTTATAGGGTTCACCCTAATGCTCCTAAGAGGGTCTTGGGCTTTCTGGGGGAGGGTTTCGGCTTTGGGGGCTAGGGTTTGGGATCTCACTACGCCTTAGGGTAGGGTTTAGGGCCAGACGCGAACTTCCCAGGAAGTGCATCCTAACAGTGATCCCCAATTTTGATCCCCTCCGTAAACCCTTGCGAAACCCTTGACAAAACCGTTTAACGCACCCAACTTGCACCACATTCTACAAACTGCGAAATACGCAATTACAGTTCTCCCGAGGCCAGCCAATCCATGCAGTCGGCAAGTGCGCAGAGACGCTTTAGTCAAATACTGTACGGGCCTGAACAATTAGAATAGGGTTTTGGGATATATCATACCATAATCATAAGAAGAAACCCCCAAAATAGTATGCTGTTCTGTGGCGGACTCCAGACCCAAAATAGTGAAGGAAATTATTTAGGCACGTATATTCAATCCAGATAAGGCGCGACCCTTCTCCAACCGGATGACCTCTGGATACTTGCTGATTTCCTTGGCTCGCTGAGGCTATTTTGAGGATCATAGGACTTAGTAACTAGGGCCGAGGGTTGGATCTATAAGGCCTACTACTAAGGGTTCTATATGGTTTTGGAGGCACTTAGAGGATCATGGGACTTAGTGGTTAGTAAGGTAACTATACCTATAACTACTTACAACCCCAATCAAGGTACTTATAACCTTACTTACTAAGTCTCATGATCCTCCAAGTAGAAGAGCTTGAAGGAAGCGGTGGGGCTCAGGATTTAGGTTTTAGGGTTCTGTGCTCGTGGAGCAGAAACCTAGATTCAGGGCTTTTGGTTCATGAATCTGTCAAATACCGAATATATGGAGTTCATGAATCTGTGAAATACCGAATGTATGGAGGTTATGTGTGAACGTCTACCCTAGACCTTAAACCCTTAGCGATATTGAACCGCTCTGATGACCGGCATCGGTTCTACGAACAAACCGACTCCCAGGCCATGTGGGGTCTACGCTCGGTAATTTAGGGGCCTTAATTTAAGTAGACTAGGGTTTTGGGGCCCACTTTGCTATAATTATAATAAGGAGCGTATTGGTAATTATTTAGGCCGCTATGTTACTGCCCCATACAGTAACAGTCTATTAAGGGCCTTATACATTAATCAGCTGTTACGGTAGCCAAGGCTTAGGCCTAGACCCACTAACCCTACACCCTCAACTCCCAAAATCCTCAAATCACCAACCCCTGAACCCGAAAGCTAAACCCTTAAGCCCTAACCTCTGAAGCCTAAAGCAAAACTAAGAAAGCCCTCTGAGTCCTAAGCAATGCTTGGCCGACTTGGTGGGGATTCGCGAGTGCGTGAGAAGTAGCAGCTGTTGATGGGTGTCCTAAACCCTACGATTGATGATGCAAATCCTGGATTGCCCTAAGGACCCTAAACTAGACGAATTATGGTCTAGTCCTTATTATGGGTAATACAGGACTTGTATCATCAGCCGTAATAATACAGGTACCCCATTAAACCCTAAACCCTAAACCCTAAACCGGCCCATTTCTGGAGATTCAGTTGTGAATATGGGAACACTTAAGCAACCAAGGCAAAAGTGTACTACCGAACCGATGGCCTGAACCTCAGAGGGGAAAAGGAGGGACCCTTAATGGGGACCCCTACCCCCATGATGGGCTATATAATGGCTATATTAAGGGTATATACCTAGGGGCCCTCACTAGGGGTCCCTCCTTTTGCCCTTGGATGAACCCCTAAGCTCGACAGTAAACCCCATAAAGTTGGAAACTGGATTAAGGCCAAAGAGTGCTGGGATTCCCTAGAAACTGCTCTTAAGGGTCGAGGCTATATTGGGCTTCCAACTTCTGTAAACCCGAACACCCTGAACCTGAGGCCCTGATCCGGGTACTGCAACTATCACCTAACAAACGGGGGCCGTTCAAATCTCAGAAAACTGGGTTTGGGTGCTTACTATACAATACACTTTTGTTTCTAGTAGTAAAAACAAGCAGGATAGTATTAGTAATTTGTATAAGCTTCTATAGTAGATGCTGAGACACTCAACTGCTTTGTTTCCTCCTCAGCAGCTTCCGGTTTAGGGCTGCCCTGCATTTCCACAGCTTTCGGGTTTAAGATGTGGGGCTCGCTTTGTTTGCAAGGGTCTACCTTAGCCTCCCAAACCTACGTTTTCGTAGGCTCATTGTAAGATACATATTAGGTTTATATAATTTAGTTGTAATTACGAACCGAACCTGGAACAGAAAGGTTCTCCTAGATTTAATGTAGCGGTTAAGGTGTGGGATTTCACTTTGCCTCCAAAGGTTTAGGGTGGAGGCGTTGAGGAGTCACGCCGTTTCTTCAAGTTCAGGGCTTATAAAGGTTTCCCCAGGGTTTAATTCGGGTTTCCGTGCAGGTTCAGATCGAGTTTAAGGTTTAAGGCTGCACTTGGTTTCCCCGGCTTAGCCGCTTAGGGCTCAAGCTTTGGAGCGTGCAGGGATTTAAGGTCTGCGCCTCGGGATCACAAGCCCTCTAGATTGAGACCTCAAATTGTAAGAGTTTAGGCTTTAGGGTTTAGGGGTTCAGGTTTAGGGGTTTAGAGTGTAGGTTTTAGGCCTCAAAACCGCAAAAACAAAAAAGCTTACAAGCCATCAATGCCGTGACTTGATCGCCCCAACCCCCAACCCCCAACCCCTAAACCCTAAACCCTAAACCCTGAACACCCTAAACCCTAAACCCCAATCCCTAAACCCTAAACCAAGCTTTGCAGCTCAGTCTCCCACAGGGCCATTGCATGCGTCGCGGCACAGCAACGCGATTTTCCTGTTGTGGTGCCTCTGACACGGTAGCAGGGTCAAGGGTTCCTTTGAGCCTTTGCCGCATCTTGTCCCTAAACCCTGAACCCTAAACCCTGAACCCTAAACCCTAAGCCCTAAACCCTAAACCCTAAACCCTAAACCCTAATTCCGAGCTTCATTGATACGGGTGTCAAGGCCTAGGGAGTTCAACCTCTGCAGATTTTTGAGTCTAGAGGCTTTGGGGCTTCTCAGTTCAAGATGTAGAATTCAGAGTTCAAGGCCGTGGGGTTCAGAGTAGAGGGTCTGAGGGTAGCATCTTGAATTGAGGATCGGTTTAAATAAACCCTACCTGAACGCCGAAAATAGGTAAAACAGTGGCAAAGCAAATATAAAATGCAGGTTCCTGAGTAATTAGCTCATTCATAATGAGGTTACCCTTTTCTCTACTACACGGTGTTTACTAAGGGGACCCTAAAACAAAAAAAGGGCAAAAGCTGCCACGGCACACCGCCGAAAATCCCACTCTCCTACCTAACCCTGAATGCAGAGCCCCCTTCGCCTCAAAATCCCAAACTCCTTGTTGCCAACCCAGGGTTTAGGGCTTAGAATTTAGCGTTTAGGGTAAAGGGTTTAGGGCGCCGCTTACACTTTAGGGTTTAGGATTTAGGGTACAGGAACCCGTGTAGAAACGGTATGAAACCCTGCTAGAGCGGTATGAAACCCTACTAGAACCGAAATAAAGCCCTTGTTGAAACCTCCAAGGAGCCCTTGCATAAACGTGACCCTAAACGTGACCCAAACCCTAAAACCCTAAACCCTTACTTGGAGGGTCGGAGGACTTAGTAACTGGTTATTTTAGGGACTTATAAGTACCGCAACCCCAACTAGGGTCCCTTTTCGGGTGCTTGTAAGTCTACTTACTACCTACTTACTAAGTCCACCGACCCTCCAAGTAACCCTAAACCCTAAACCCTAAACCCTAAACCCTAAACTCCTAAACCCTAAGCCCAAGGAGTCCTTTCTCCAGGCCTCCCGTGTACTGGTAGCAGAGCACGGCAGTTTCATCCGCCGGAGGCGGGTAGAAGGTCGCCCCTTGTCGACTCATTCCTGCAAAACAGAGGGTTTGCTTAGCGCTCAAATGGACCCCAAAGAACCTACCTGTTTAGGGTTCCCTAATATGGCTTCTTTGTATAAGTCTATTTTGGGTTAGGGCTGAGGGTTTACCGGTAGCCTTATACCCTACCCCTTTTATTGGTTACCCTATTATAATTGGTTTAACCAAACATTTCCTGCATGTCCAGATATACTTGGGCATGACGATGCAGATGCTGTTGTGAGTGTCGCGACATCCTCTTATGGATCGAAGTGAAATGTTAGTTTTCTGCGGTGGGCCTTCGAATGTGGCTGGGGGCTCAAAGTGCCTGTTGCTCTGCAGACCGGGCAGGCTGCATTGAATGAGAGCTGAAAGTTGCCCTGATTCTTGGAAGGCTCAAGCTTCTCAGCTGTTTGTTGCAATGGCTGATGTTTATAACCCAACGTTTCCTGATGGCTGGAATCCAGCGCTGGTGCCACTTATGGTGACTGCTTTTAAGGAGATGCTGTCTGCTTGTCCCTGACAACCTTGTACATGCCAGAGCTAATTTTCTGCAAGTGCAGGAGATCCTCGCTATGACAACCCTGAAAGCACTCATCAAGGAAACCAAGAAGGTTCTTCTGATGCCACATGAAGTTACAGAAGTCGAGGCGATTTCTGAGGAAATGCTATCGATGAATAAAGAATCTGTGCTCAAGTAGATCATGTTGGGGCTTTGTTTCTGTGCTGCATGGTGGTCTGTGTGAGCTTGTTACTGCCTTCGTCAGGATCTTCTGCTACCGCTGGTGAAGATATTTGCTCAGGCTGATGTTGTGGCTACGGTCCCTGTCCTGGTTCCAATGGTAACACAGCTGTTCAGAGGCTGCAGTGTCACTTTGGGAGCAAATAAATGTGTAGATGCTGTGGGTGCTTCAAATATGTTTGCATGCTTCGTTTTCTGCATGGGATGATGGTTTATATCGATATCTCAGGTGCCATGCCCGGCTCGTGGTGCACAGTCAAGGATTGCTTCGATTCTGAAAAAGATGCTACGGTATGTGAAGCGATTGGCTGAGCGTGCTCCAACACAGCGAGTTCAGGAAGTTATGTTGCTTACTGAAGCAACTGAGACCTGCAGATTCAGACCTTGCATGCGCTTGCTTCTAACGTGATCGTGCTGGATTGTTTGCCATTTCGTGGTAGCCTAGGCTTTCAGGACCAGCCACAAAACAACACCCCCTGTGGAACTGGCTGCTGTGCATCCTCAACCTGAGTTTGTACTGCGGTACATGCACAAGAAGGGTGGCTGCAAGAAGGGCAAGAAGAGCAAGCCATCAGGTGAACCAGATGATGTGGATGGTGATGTGGACAAGCCGGTGCCGCTAGCGGATGACACTGATTCTAGCTTGAGGTCGTCTTCCTCAGGTGATTTGTCACCTACGGATGTGCTTGAGATTGCTACTGCAGCCCCCCCACCACAGGATCCAAAGGAGACTTGTTATCAAATCAAACACTATATTAAACTACTGTGTTTCACCCCTGTGACTTTTTCTTATGTATGCAGCATGTCAGGAGCTCGTTGGCCCTGAGGCTTTGCAGAAGCCCAGTGAGCTTCCAGATGTCATGCCTCAGCAGAGGGAGCAGCAGCAGCTGATCGGATTGTTGGATTTGCAGGCTTTGCGGGATGTAGCTACACCCATGAAAAGGATGGGGAAGGCATTTGTGAGCTTGGATGAGTCTGACTCTGAAGATCTTGTCATGCTATCTCCGAAGCCAATGAAACTTTCTGCTGCAGACCGGGTGAAATGTGCCTCTGCATCAACATGGATGTCTTTGTGTGTAGAACAAGTGGAGCATCCCTTGCAAGCCACCTGGCCTCCATGTATACTCAGGTGAGCTCCGACGTCGAATGATGGAGAAGCTCTCGCGCAAGACCATGCGACGGGGTGTATCCTTGGTTGCAGCGGCTGACAATGTGGAGACACAGACCAGTCCTACCGATACATCTGTGCCCCAGTGTCTACCATGTGTTTCTTTTTCTTTTAGAGTCATTAAGAATGGGGTTATACATGTCCACCTCGACAAAACCGAGCAGTGCACTGTCTTCGGTATTTGTATGCTTGCTGAACTAAGCAATCGCCACTGCGAACTTTTATCGATCTGGCTACACCATGCCCTGTGAAGGTGCTTGGTTGCAAGATCCTAGCTTCAGCTTGTGCTGGTTCTGACTTCTGTGTGCAATAGCCAAAACCATGCTTGACAAACTTGCAGGCCTATCTTCCACTGCCCTCATGCACCTCACCCAAAGAGTTGGGAGCTCAAGATCTTATCATGAGCAGAAGGTCGCATGAGGCATAGGTGAGAATATCAGCCTATGAAGGTGGCCACATGATGCCCAGCCACCTTTGGGCTGGAATGGATCCTCTAGCAGCAGTCTGAGCTTGTCCACCGGCACTTTAGAGGCTTCTTGGCTTTTTGTATTGTGCAAAACCTGAGTATAGCTGCTCGCAAGTGATCTCGCCTTTTCGCAGGATTTGACGGCAGCAGATGGGGCCTCTGCCAATCCTGAACCGAGACCCTCTACCAAGTCTCCCAGAGTGCTAATGCGTGGCATCTCTTTGAAGCCTGCTCATGGTGAGCCTCCTTGCATCCAGGACATTGCAGCCCGTCATGCTGACTTGACACGGTCTCTTGCTATTGAAGCTGCTGCGAAGCTACCTGCGCTAGCCAGTGCGTTTGATTTCAAGACCCCGCTGACACGGGCGATGCAAAAGGAGGTGTCAGATGAACACAAAGCCAAATGGTGCAGGAGCGCACAGCATGAGAAGGAAGGCACTGCAAGGGGGAGAGGCAAGGGCAGAGGAAAGGCCAAAGGGAAGGGCAGAGGCAAGGGGAAAGGCAAGGGCAGGGGTCGAGGTGGAACAGGCAGTATTGGGCAGCAGTTTTGCCGAAAGGCATCGGACAGCATCAGGAAGAGAAAGACAATGGAGCCTGAGCCCAGTGCAACTCCGAAGCCGAAGAGCAAACCAAAGGCGAAATCTAAGAAGGCTGCCAAGGCTCGTAAGGCTCCCGGTACCGAGTCTCCAGAGCCAGCCCTGCGTCCTGACGATGGTGCGGCTTCCTGCAACAAAGAACTGGCTGCTTTGGAAGGTGTGCAGGGCCAGGTGTATGACATGAGTAAGAACACCCCCTGGGGTGAAGTCAGCAACGACCTCAAGTTGAAGCTGCGACCGCATATCTATCGAGTGCCTCAGCTCCTGTGCTTAATGATCATGTGTTGTAGATTCAGGTGAGTACATGGACTATTGAGGTGATTTGATGCATAAGGCTTGAACTCACTCCCATCTGCAGGTGGTACATCATGCCGTACTGGAGCAAAGGAAACGTTGGTATCAGGCAAGGTGGCTATACAGGACCACAAGTTCTGCACATCCTCGGGGATCAGTGCATGGCAAAATCTCTCCAAATCGCCAATTCTACAGTGGCATGGCCCGAGATTTAATAGAGCTGTTTAATAACATGATCTGGTCAAAACTGTTGCGCTGTGCATGTTGTGTGACTGTGTCTGTGATCCTCTCACTCTCTGGTCGGCTCAGGTTTCGTTGCTGCAGTCCCGGCCCGATTGGAACACATTGTCATCTGGTTTCCGTGATGCCTACGGCAAACTTAAACAGGACATGGGACACTCTGTGTGCTGCTGAGAATGCTGTGCAAAGTTGCACGCTAGCTTGAGTCAAGAGCCATACCCAAATTAAAAGAAGCAGCGTGCTGATAGAAGTCGTTGTATGTACATCATGGAGTATGAGTTGTGTTACATAAAATGGCACACAGAAACATGCATGGTGGCCGGCTACGATGTTTGATTCTTGATGTAATCACATATTTTTATGAGCCTCGCTCTCGCTGCTGCTTTTGTGTGCATGCATGCCTTACATATAGTAGATGCTGCGTCAGAGCTGTCTGATCCGCCTGATGTGTGGCTTCCCTCCCCTCACACACTCGTTTCGTAGAAACGATGTGTGAGTGATCTTTGTTCAAAGATGACCCAGGCACTTTCGGCCGGTCTCTAGGTGCCCACGAATCGATAAAAGGACTATGCTTCCAAGTGTGCATGCGGTGTCAGCCATCCCCAACTGTGCATCAGTGCTTTGATTTGATTTCCCTGCCTGGCCCAGGCCGTGATAGGATGCTGCAATGCCGCGGTCGTCGATACGACTCTCTGGAGGTGTGACCCAATGCCTTGCCAGCTTTGCTTGAAGACACATGCAGTGTGCTTGCACCCTACTTTGCTGGACTGTGCATGTGATGCTGATGCTTGTGAAATCTAATGAACTGATTAGCTCAAGTAGGCACTGCACCTTCAACCCCATAACTGTTCAACTGTCTTTCCGGACCGCCACCCTATAGAAGAATCTTCCAAGGTCTATCTGGATGTGTGGGCAATCTTTCTGCATGGGCTCAATTCTGAGGTCTTATTGGTAGAACTGACTAGTATATGTTAGCTGACTCTATAGAGGGGCTATTCCCTGTATTCCCAATCTCAACTTATCGTCGGGGGTATGTTGGAAAGAGACTCGGGTCCTTGCATGTGTGTGTGTGTGTGTGTGTGTGTGTTTAATATATTGGCTCATGAATGATATAGTTTGCACTTATACACACGTCATAGCACTTTCAACCTGTATGCAGGTATATGTGCCAACCGATGTGTGGATTGCTTTGAAGCTCTGGGCAAGAATTCCAATATGCTCTTGCTGATACCCAAAGGCTCATACCCTACCCCTTTTTTAGGATACCTATAGTTTTATGGTTAGGGTCTGTTAGCTTAAAAAGCCGGTGCCCTCAAAAAGGGGTAGGGTATGAGCCTCTAGGTATATATGGGAGGGCCTGCTTGTGTGGGCTGTACCTTGGGATAAAGACTGCAGCCATGGCCCAACCATGGTCCTTGGAAGCACTTCTTCTCAGGCTGCATGTAGTCAGGGCGCCACGAGTGCCTCGGGTTGATTCTGCACTGTTTCTGGAGAAGGAGATTGTACACAGCCTTCATAGTCTCAGTTGGTAATACTGCATGGGCCGAGGTGTTGTTCCTCCTGGTTTTGTTCATCTTCTGGTCTGGGGACATTAACCTGCAGCGTGAATCGTGGCTTTCGATCAGTGCCTGAGGAACTGCTCTTTTTGGGCTTTCGGTTGCATGGGGTTCTGTCTTGCACCCGAGGACTATCGCTTCGTGGAGTTCTTCGCTGGTGATTCCAATGTCTCGTATGCACTACGGCTGGCGGGATTTCCAGGGCTGTCAATTGATGTCCGTTATTCTGCTAGTTTAGATCTAACGACAGATGCTGGCTATGCTCTGTGTATCGTTGCGCTGCTGCGCATGGCTCCTGGAAGTCTTGCGATATTTGCTCCAGTTTGCAGCAGCTTTTCTGGAATGAGCAGGCACCAATCCAAACGTACAGCAGCCAATCCTCTGGGTGATGATTCGAAAATATGGGTGAAGAACGGGAATTTGATTGCCGTCCGAGTAGTGCTGCTAATGTGGCTTTGCCAGGCGCTGGACATTGCATACATAGTTGAGCAACCCGGGGGGAGTACGATGGGATCTCTGCCACGGTTTCTTGATTTTCAAATGAAATGCTGTCCTCTTTGCAGGGTCTCTGTTTGGATGAGGGCATATGGTCATGTGGCAATGAAGCGAACGCTATTCTGGTCCAATTCCTATGCAATATATGACCTGACCCTCGCAAAGGTGTGTGCCAAGGAGTATCACAGTGCACTCATGTCATAATTTCTGTAGGCTCATACCCTGCCCCTTTTTAGCATACTTAGTTTTATAGGGTCTTTTGTATATATAGGAAAGTAGACACCCTTAAAAGGGTGTGGGGCATGAGCCTACAGGCAGGTGTGTACCTATAGAGGGTCATACCCTACCCCTTTTTTATAGGATACCTATAGTTTATATGCTTATAGGATCTGCTATATAGAAAAATAGATACACCAAAAAAAGGGGTAGGGTATGAGTCTCTATAGGTAAGAAGTTGTCACTACATGAAGGTTTATCCACATGCTTCTGTGCAGGAGCTTCGGCAAGGAGCGGTGTCGTTGGTAACACGAAAGGTTTGTCCCCGGACTGGTAAATCACGATATACTGGCATCCCGAAAGCTCTCCGTACCTCCCAGCTACTTGGACTTAACTCATGTGGTGTGCAATATTGGTTACATGTTATACTCGGTCGAACAGAGTTGTAGGGTCAATGTTGCCATGCCTTTCCCCTGAAGAAAGCAATCCCAATTCTGCTGAGGTCCTATCCAATGGCTCTGGGGCACAAGCTGGCATCGATGCTGCCCGACATGGTGTCCAGAATCAGACCCTCTCTCTGTGCGCAGGTTACCTTGGTGACTGGGAACACAGGGCAACCCTAAACTAAACTAAACTAAACTCCCTAAACCCTATACAAAGTAAAGTGGTGGTGTCTCTTGTGGCCCATGCAGCTCAGCATTTGTATAGGGTCCAAACTGTGGATGGTTACTGGGTTTCATGTTACTGAGGGAGTAGCTTGATTGTTCAAGGCCCGAGCCCAACTTACATTTATATAGCTTTTCTCACTACGTGTGCTGGCAAGGCTCCTCAGGGGACCTATGCAAACCTCCCACAAGCTATGAAAGGAATGGGGTATATAGAATGTAAAGGTGTTTATTTCCCACTAACACATAACAACATATACAGAAGCCAGAAAGTTGCAGCATCGTAGAGGGAATCCCAGCACAAATTATACTGAATATATCTACAGGTACCTATAGAGGCTCATACCCTACCCCTTTTCTAGGGTGCCTACTTTTTAAGATAACAAATCCTAACCATAACACATAGATATCCTAAAGAAGCGGTAGGGTATGAGCCTCTATAGGTATTTACCACAAAATCATATGTATATATATATATATATATATGTATGACTAAGTTAAGCAAACTGTGTATACATACACAGAGGCTCATACCCCACCCCTGTCTTAAGGGTATTTATCTTTCTGTATCTATGGCAGATCCTAACTAACTATACCTTATAAAACAGGGGGAGGGCATGAGCCTCTTTAGGATCTATAGTGCCATGTCAGCCTGCAGGACATAAATGACATCCAGTCTGTGCAACAGCTGTATGCCCAATCGCCTTCGGATGATTCTTGGTGGGATGGTGATGTTCCACGTGTGGTGCAGTATTTACGAGGGCTACTTGCATGAAGGAAGAAGAAATGCTTTGCTTCACTATATACACATATACTTTCGATCGACTGTTTCATTCTTTTAAGTTTATTGCATTTAGTATGTCGGGTGTTGTCATGCAGTGACCTCTTTAGGGACTTTACTCCTCAGGAACAAGCATCTGGTGATTCCTTGTGCTTGGCGCCACGTGCTGCCGTCGGTGCTGGAGTGAAGACAGGCCGGGGGCTCTCCACTCGGCAGAAGGGCTGCAGCGCATGGCCTGGGCAATTTTTTTGGTTTCTGTTAAGAGGAGGGAGCAGTTGGGTTGCATCCCTATATACAATATAGTTGTCATAGAGAAAAGAATTGGGGATTGCTGGGGTTCGGGTTATGCAATTACATGCTTTTTATAGGGCCTTCTTTCGGGTGCTTTCGTTGGCCCAGGGCCTGTGCCCAGGCCAGCATGGGGTCCCTGTTTAGTTATGCTGATCCTCTGGGGGTGGGGTTTTAGGCAGTGCACCATGGCCAGCATCTGCAAGGTGTGTGCCTGATAGATGATCTACACTGTAGGGAGTCGTGGGAAATTCTGCCTATACAGGAGATTGGCTTCCTTGACTCGGTTGGCCTGCTAATTTGATCAAGAACCCCACAAGATAGCTGCCCTTAAGTGCCCAAAGAACTGAAGGTGTGACCCTTTATCTGGTTGCAAGCCCTCATCCCTGAACACCCCAAAGTATATTGCTGAACCTGGAAACCTTTTCTATACAAGCCTAGGCCAGACATCAAAGGTTCAGAGCCAGGCAACACACAGTCTTGCAACTGCCCATGCAATGTGCACTCATAAGCCCAGAACCCATCAACCCATAAACCTTGTAATGTTTTGCAACAAATGATATCAAGATGCAATTCACTGAAAACCTCACTTGAGCCTTGAGGTCTTCTGGTGTGCCACGGGGATCCTGTGTGTGTATGCTTCTTGGCGTTAAGTACAGACTCAGTCAAGGTTCTGGACATGCTATGTCTCGGATTGCTCTCAAAAGGCCGGACCTAACAGATAAAAAGGACACAGCCACGTACTGAAGGAGTGCTGGTTCAGTGGGCAGGACTTAATATGAGGGGAGGGCAGAAGACTTAGCTGCTAGTCTCGATCAAACCGATACCGGTATGGATGTTTGCAATGGTATCAAGTCTATCTGTGGGGCCTCTTATTAGTTCGGGGGCAGTCGTGATGTGGCATCTTTTGGTTTGTCCCAGGCTTTGCTGATGTGGTGCCAATCAGCAAGATCTTCCCTGGACTGAGCCGTGGACTGGTATATTGTAGTGGCATTCCGGCGCTATATACCTCAGAAGGCATGGGCTTACTACCGGTTCCCTGTTAGGTGCTGTGTGTAAAGCTTGCTCGTGGGGCTTCGAGTCCGATCAACTGATGCTTAAATGCAACCTGTGCATACCTTGTGTAGTCTGCTTGCTTCCTGGTTCAACATCTATATAGGATGCACTGGTAAGTGTAGCCTGGCGACAGCAGGTATGCAGCTCCAGTTTTTGTCCCCTGCATTCTAAAGTTGTCGAAGTTGTATGTAGTAGCAGTCGTTGTTTTGTTGCTGTTTTTTCTTGTAGTTGCTGTAGCAGTTGTTTGTGGTTCTGGTTGTTGTCGGTGGTATTGATGTTCCCTCGTGATTTCTGGTTCCATGTAGCCGACACTAAGCCAACAGCTCCCACTTGTCCGGCCCTGTCTGTTGAAAGTAAATATGGCTTTGAGGTTCTTATGCCCTTTCCCCCTACCAGATCCCTCCTCGTTCTGCCCACCTCGGCCCATGGGTGCAAATTGGTGTTGGTATTGGTATTGGTCTCGGTCTTGATCTGGGTCTGGGTCCTGGTCTTGCCTGGATCTTGCTTGTGTTGCTGCTGTTGCTGTTGCTGCTGATGCTGATGCTGCTGTTGCTGATGCTGTTGCTTTTGCTGCTGTTGTTGTTGTTGCACCCCCCCTGTACCGATCCTTTGCACCCTACCTTGCACAGGCTGTGGAAGGACTCTTAAAGGAATCCAAACATGTCTTAGGCCGGCCTGGGTTCCTATGACCTTATAAACCCTGAATTATAAGCCCTACACCCCTAGACTCTACAGACCCTGAACCGTTTGCATTCCAACTCAATCATATGAGCTTTTGGTGCTCATTCCGGTTCGAGCATAAAGGAACTTTTGGGGATCGGTTGCCTTTGAACAATATAACCTTGTTCAACTACCTGTATGTAACCCTGAATATTCCCAAAACCTTCGGCCAAAAGTCATCCCATTCTCCAATGTTTATCAAAATGCAGGCAGGTGTCGTATATAGATTCTGCCATGAAGGAAGTGGACTTGTGTGCCCTGGGCTCAGCTAGGAATTTGTGGTTTAGGGTTTTGGGGGGGCTTTAGGGTTTGGAGTTGGATTATGGGTCTGTGGGGTTTGGGGTTGTGGAGTGGCATCTATAGAGTTTATTTTTGAGACTGGATGTATCCAGCAGATCTACAACAATAGAACTATACTATTATAGTCCTATTATTACTACTACCATGGTACTGGTACTGCTATATCTACCACTTCTGCTAGGACTACTGCTGCTGCTGCTACTACTACTATTACTCCTACTACTACTACTACTACTACTACTACTACTACTACTACTACTACTACTACTACTACTACTACTACTACTATATACTGCTATGTACTGTATCATACTATATACGATATACCATATAGAAATATAATGTTCTATACTATGTACTATATATACTATATACTGTATATACTATACTCTATAGCTGCTACTACTACTACTACTACTACTACTACTACTACTACTACTACTACTACTACTACTACTACTACTACTACTACTACTACTACTACTACTACTACTACTACTACTACTACTACTACTACTACCTACTACTACTACTACTACTACCTACTACTACTACTACTACTACTACTACTACTACTACTACTACTACTACTACTACTACTACTACTACTATACTACCATGACTACTTCTTCTACAGCTACTATACTATATACTATACTACTACCACTACTACTACTACTACTACTACTACTACTACTACTACTACTACTACTACTACTACTACTACTACTACTACTAGTACTACTTCTACACTATTACTTTAAAGTGGTGGCTAGAAACGAGCCAAACCCACATCCACTCAGAAGCTTCTCCTGTTCAGCAACCCGAAGCCCCAAGTCCTGTGGATATAGTGCCCAGAATGAAATTCGATGCTGGTATAGTGGGAGCCACAGAAGCCTGGCCCCCCTCGCGGGTGCAGAAAGCTCCAACCCTGCTGTGCTGCTGGGTGCAGACATTCCTGACATGACCCGACCTGCCCCCAACACAATCTATAGAAGTTTGGTGTTTGGAGCCCACACTGACCACCATAATATGTGGGTAATGTAGCTAGCTTGGGTCAAGCTGTAGCTCTCTCTAACAGCATGGTCCCGTGAAGATTGGCTGGGGTAGTTCTTGCTCAGCCCGAAATCTCCCGTGAAAATCCCGTGAAAATCCCGTGAAAATCCCGTGAACAATCCCGTGTAATGGCTGTAGCTACCTTGTCGCGTGAAGTTTGTTGGGGGTGGGACTTTCTCAGCCCGAGCTGTCGCGTGAAAATCGCGTGAAATGCGCAGGAACTCGCGTGAATACGCGAGATCTCGCGTGAACAATTTTGAGGGTGCCTGATGCCTGCTGGGGCGAGATTTTCACGTGAAAAAAATCACGTGACGAGTCTGGTGTGCTTCTTTCCTGCACTTTGGGAATGCCTTGTGCAGGTTTGAATGACATCGCCTGTGTGCCAGCCAGTAGCAGTCATGCTGGCGTGTTTGTGTGTGTCAATGCTTTGCACATGTGTCCTTTGAAAACGGAACAGACGATGCTGACTGTGTCCAGTGAATACAGCAGCATTTGGCTGCTGAGGGTTCGGCCCCTACATGGACCTTAAGGGTGTGAGCAAAGCCTGGAGCTGCAACACACTGCAAGCCGGTCTGCAGATTCTTGCTGGCCAGCCACAGCCGGGCATGCCTGCCGAGGCTTGGTTCAGTGGATCCCTCCAACCCTATTAGCCATAAAACCCTAGACCTTGTTATAAACCCTAACCCGACAATAAAGCTGTCTCTTGCTCACTCTCACTCTCACTCTCACTCTCACTCTCACTCTCACTCTCACTCTCACTCTCACTCTCACTCCCACACTCACTCACTCTCTCTCTCTCTCTCTCTCTCTCTCTCTCTCTCTCTCTCTCTCTCTCTCTCTCTCTCTCTCTCTCTCTCTCTCTCTCTCTCTCTCTCTCTCTCTCTCTCTCTCTCTCTCTCTCTCTCTCTCTCTCTCTCTCTCTCTCTCTCTGTCGGTGTCAGTGGTGACCTTTGGCTTTATCAGCCTAAGTTCGGTAACTGAGGTCAAGCATGAAGGCTCCTCCGGGGCAGTGCCACCGATTCTGGCAGAGCTGGGGATGGACCCTATGCAGTTCTCGCCAGATACGAGAAAGCTTGTTGCTAGTTTGGCCAACACCCCTTCTTCCCGGGCCCTGGTTCAGTCACTAGCTGGTTCGAAACGTGAGCCTGGAGTGAAGCGCCACTGGACTTGAACTGGTCAGGGAATCTTTCTGCCGAGCAAGATTGTGCTGTATTTTAAATCAGGGGTTCTTCCAAGCTAAGGCATGTAGGGGTAGGGGTAGGGGGTGATGGACTTCTCTCGCTGTGATCTGCAATGCAGTGGATAAAGACTAAGAGGTGGGAACCAATTGTAGGTACAGCTAACAAACTCCAATCTGCTGTCTGGCTTGGCTTCATGGCTGTACTCATAAGAATCATATGTGTATCTATATATATATATATATCTATACATAGATGCATAATTTATATATATATATATATACATATATAGGGCTAATTAAACTAAAACGAATGTATCTGTATTTATACAGCCTATATATATATATATGTATATGTAGGAAGGAATCACTATCAGGACGGTTCGTTATTGTTCACCCTTGATTATATAGCGCCTTGGAACAGTCTGTAGCCATGTGTTCGGGTGGTACTTGTTCTTTCAGAAGTGATTCCTGGGCTGGGGCACATGGCTGGTGTTACTTATTTAAGCAGTCTCCCACCTATAACAACCTGCCCCACCCATGAGGTCATTAGCCTATCTACTTTCAGGTGAGTACACATCGTACACATCGACCGCGATGTTCTGTAGTGTCCTTGCAAAGGGAGCTTTTGAGGGCCTGGGTCATCTGATGTTGCATGCTGTGTATGGTGTCTCCACATTGAACTACTTGACCCTGTATAGAACTCCTGAGCAACAAGTACTCCGGGAGGCTCTTGATTTTTCGCCATGGGATGTTTAGGTTACTTCTAGGTGTATATACACATATATATTGTCTATATGTATTATTAGACCTATGTTTATATTGATATATGTTTCTTTTATGGAAGCACCTGACCAAGATGCCCAAATAAAGATTATGACCTTGTCGGTATAGCTATCTTCACCCCTGAAGCCCTTTCACATGTACCTGTACCCAATGCAGACCGAAAGCCGAGACTTGGCGGTGTGGTAGCTCTTCATCGTCTGTTGAACCCTAAACACTGTCCTGAAATACTGTGAATGCATTGAGCCTGGCAAGGTCTATTTGTTGGATGGTTGGGGGCTTTTGTGCATGTGACAGGGACCCCACATACTATGCAATGTTCCACATGTTACCTAACCGTACAAAAGGTCGGAGCTTGAAGTTCTTTCTGAGGTTTTAGGTGCTGTTATACATAGCTGGCAGCATCGGAGATTTGAGCATGATAGGCTGCCCCGGGGCTGCAACATGGGTTGTTTTTTGGTCGTGCTTACCTATAGGGGCCTCATTTGCCTTTGCAGGCTGCATACCTACCAAAAGCCACGGAGCTAGTTCTATCTTTTGTACCTAGAGGCTCATACCCTACCTCTTGTTTCATACCCTACCCCTTGTTTAGGGTGCCTACTTTTTGAGGTAACAGATCCTAACCACAAAACTATAGGTATCCTGAAAGGTGATAGGGTATGTGCTTCTTGGCAAGACCCGATGTTGTAGCAACCACTGGCTCGAAATAGTCTTCAGAAACCCCCCCGGACAATAACCTTTATGTCTTAGGCCCGGAAAATGGCTTCAGCCCCCTACAATGTCTATAGGTTGAGACCCGGAACATGAAGCAAACCATGCACAAAAGTAGTCGATCATGTGATACATATACAATGGATCGAAGGATACAATAATATTCCAAGTCCCCCCTGTGCAGCCGAGGTGAATTGGACGATGATGATGCAGCAGCGCGAGCGGCAGCTTGCAAACGGCAGGCTGTCGATGGAGAGCTTGCTGGCCTGCCAGAGATGCCGAGCCGGGTTTCTCGTAATCTCACTGATGACTTTGATCTAGCCGAGACAGAGAAAGCTGTTCTGCGAGATGCTGATGATGCCATCCGAGATGGTCTATCAAGTGCAGGTGTGCTTGAGCATAATCGCAGGCCTGCTTTTGTTACTGCACCGGCCCTCTTGCCATCGGAGACTGGTCTGAGCAAGCAAGAGTTGCAGCAGCAGAGAGAGATCGAGAAACGACGAATGCAAGAGATCCAGCTAGAAAAAACACGTTTCGAAGAAGAGAGACGTCAGAGGCTGGATCAGCTTGAGCAGGAAAGGCTTGAGCTTCAGAGGCGGGAAACCCGACGCCTCGAAGAAGAGCGACTTCAGAAGGAGCAGCAAGAACGTGAACGGCTTGAACAGGAGCGACTTCAGAAGGAGAGGCTTCAGAAGGAGCAGCAAGAACGTCAACGGCTTGAACAGGAGCGACTTCAGAAGGAGAGGCTTCAGAAGGAGCAGCAAGAACGGGAACAGCTTGAACAGGAGCGACTTCAGAAGGAGAGGCTTGACAAGGAGCATCGTGAACGTGAGCAGCTTCAACAGGAGCGACTTCAGAAGGAGAGGCTTGACAAGGAGCATCGTGAACGTGAGCAGCTTCAACAGGAGCAACTTCAGAAGGGGAGGCTTCACAAGGACGATCGGCTTGGGCAGCAAGCTGAGGTCAACAATTTGCAAAAGGACATCTTTGTG
The DNA here is from genome assembly GCA_905221615.1 of Symbiodinium sp. CCMP2592. Lineage (NCBI taxonomy): Eukaryota > Dinophyceae > Suessiales > Symbiodiniaceae > Symbiodinium > Symbiodinium sp. CCMP2592. The sequence goes on from CAJNDT010004447.1 coordinate 225,903, forward strand.
GAAGCCTTTGGGCTGCTAAGTGCTGCTAAGGTGGCCAATGCCATGTGTTGGGCTCAGAAGATCACTACTGATTCCACTGCTTTTCAGGGCGACTCGCCTCCTCATGATTTCGAGTCCTTCAAGTCTGCTTGCAAGACTGCAATGAAACAGCATGTGCAAGCTTTCCTGTCCACAACAGACACTCAGCTTGATGATGTGGGCACTCCCATGGAAGCCAAAGCACGCCACGAGGAATCCAAGCAAGTCCAGGAAGGGGAGGCTTTGAGGGAGAGCCAGGAGCATGCAAAGGCGTTGGGGACAATGCAGCAGATGCAGCTGGAGGAGGATCGTGACATGAAGGAGATGGAGCTTCTCAAAGCTCGGATTGCAGAAAGGAAGAAACAACAAAGTGAGCAAGCCAAACTTCTCTTGCGCGCCAAATCATCGGGCAGCCTCGGGTCTGAGACAGCGGTGGCTTCCCCCTCGACCACAGCAGCTTCCTCGCCTTCCCAAGTCCTTGCACAGTCGAAGTTGGCTTTGCTTCATGAGTCAGCCAATGCCAGAGACCTCCCGGGCAAGCCTGTTGTGCCTATGGTGGGGCAGCCCGCCGGTGGAGATGAGGAGAAGGATCACTGCAGTTGTTAGTTTATGTGGAACATGTGTGAGAAAGTGGGCTTCTGTTGAGAGAGACATATATACATATAGAGAGAGTGAGAGGGAGTGAAGGAGAAAGAAGGAGTGAGAATTAAACCCGAAACTACAAACCCTACAAACCTATAATCCCGATTCATAAACCCCGAAACCTTACATTCTAAACCCTATATAAACATAAACCTTTTTAAGCCGTCACCGATTACAAACCCTAAGACCTTATATAACCCCTAAAGTATCTTTCTCTCTCTCTCTCTCTCTCTCTCTCTCTCTCTCTCTGTGGCCATCTCTTTCTCTCTATCTCTGGCTCTCCCTCTCTCTCGTCTCTCCCTCCCTTTCCCTCACTCACTCACTCACTCACTCACTCCCTCATGCACACACCCATCCACCCACCTACCTTGCTGACTGCCTCATTCGCTCCTTTGGTGTTTGCTGGCCATGTGCATGTTGCAGGAGCTCAGCCCACAGCAGCTGAAGAACCTCTGTGAAAGTGTCCAAAACCTGGCCAAGATCAAAATCAACTCCGCTACGCACAAATTGGAGTACAACTACCTGTACCGCTTGACAATGCCAAACTCCAAAGGAGAAGCGAAGTGTGACCAGGAGATCTATGATAGGTGGCACAAAGGTTACCCATCTATATATGATGACATGTGTCATGTTGGCTACCTGTCGTTAGATCACTGTCATCGGCTCTGTGTGAACCATGTTGTACTGCACTGGATTGCTTCTGGGCTTAGCTCAGGTGGTGCTGACAAGCAAGAGCTGCTGCGTGACTTTGTGACGAAGTGCTACAAGCCCCAGGACTACGAAGGGAACAAGGCCATTCTACACTCTCCCTTTCTCTCTCTGTCTCTCTTTCTCTCTCCCTCTGTCTCTCTGGCTTGCTCACTCGCTCGCTCACTTGGTGTTATGGGGATGAGTACCTTGTGCTAGGTGTGCTATATACATACACACAGTCACTCACTGATTCACCCATGACTTGCACTTCCTTTTATTGTCTTCTGCTTCATTGCTCTCACAGCCGTGTGCGCCTTATGGTACCACCTTTCCTGCCCTGAGTCACCCGTCATAACTTTCTCACATATGCAGCAGTGCTTCAGTAACCTTTTTGGCACCTCGGCTAGGCCTGCTCACTCCCCCTCCTCCCTCGTTCCCATGCACTCATGCAGTCACCCACTCAGTCAATCGGTCATGCTCATACATGCGCTCACTCAATCACCCATTTGTGTTACTGCTCATAGTCTGTGTACCTTAACCCTTTAAAACCTGCAACTGCAAACCCTAAAATCATTTGGATTCGATTTATGAAGCCCTAAACCACATGAGCAAGACTTGAAACCTAAAGCCTTGCAACCCTATATAGGACCCTAATCCAACAAAAAAACCAATGTGCACCACAAGCCCTATCTTGGCACTTGAAGCTTGCACCGGGGTGTTATGTGGATTGCAGCTTCCAAGGGGCGGCTCGAGACCCTGGTCAAGTTCAAGCGCGAGAAGGAGAAGAGCCAGAAGAGCAACCTCATCAGAGGTTGGCTCACAGAAAAGGAGATGATAAAGCTGGGCTGGGATGAGAGTCCTGGTTTACATTGGGAAGGCAGGTTTTTATTAACATATGTATATATATAGGAAAGCGGAATATATGTATGATTCAGTTTGCTTTGTGCCGGTCGTAGTAACAATCTTAGTCTGGTATCTTCTTCATGATAATTTTCCATGCTGATCAGGACGAAGGTGAAGGGGGCCATGGCATATTGCCAGAAGATGCGGTTGACCAAGCACCTCTGATTTGATATGACCTTAATCCTGTGATTGCCTGTGCACAATGCATAGCCTATCATAGGAAACCTGAGCTGGTTCTTTGATCCAATCCCTCATGTGCAATCATAGGAATCCTGACCTGGTTCTTTGATCCAATCCCTCATGTGCAATAATGATTTGAGATGGGGTTCTGGCTAATCGGATCAGGCGGTGCAAATACTCAGCCGAACTGAAGTTCTTGGTCGAGTTAGAGGACCGCGTAGATGACGAAGTGCTGCTTCGATTAAAGCTCGAAGAAGAACTGGCAGCCATATCCGGCAATGGGTTCGAAGACGGCTTCGCCTTCTCGCTTCACGAGCCGAATGCCACCGAGATGCCGCCGGAGGATGAGGCTGCATCCAAGCTTAAGCTCCCGGAGTTCCCTGAGATCACCCAGGATGTGGCTACGTTGGGAGCCCGTGTGAAAAAGTTCAAGGATGCTGCTCTCAAGCGTCGGGGTGTCTACACAAGTGTGGAGGGTCGCTTGAAGGAGGATGAGAGCAAGGGCCATGAGATGCTTGGCTGCAGGGACTCATGCTGCAAAGCTATTTCGGCAGATGCATGTGCTATGCTGCCACTGTGTGTTTAGGAGATCATGGGATGTGTGTCTCGGGTGGGTGTGTGTGTGTGTGTGTGTGTCTCTGTGTGTGTGTGTGTGTGTGTGTGTGTGTGTGCTGAGCTTTGTTTTCCATCCATGCAGCCTTATGGCAGCCTCGGACCCTCCCAAGCTTCCTGAAAATACCCTCTGAAGGTTGTCTGCTGCTTCTCTCGTCATATGTCTTGTTAATATTTTAGCTTCGGTTTCAGGTCTCGGGGGGAGGGTTTCGTGCTGTTATAGGGTCCAATAGTTGTAGTATCCTTAAGGGAGGGGGGTCCAAGGGGGGTATATAGCCTAGTGATCCCTAATTCTCCCTAGTACTCCCTAAGGTTCCCGTACAGTCCCCTAAGGATTCCTTATACCCTCCCCCCTTGAACCACCCTCCCTTAAGGATCCTATAAAATAGCTAGCTGTATAATCGGGTCTGCCAGATAACATAAGTGCCCTAGAGGGTACTCTTAAGGAATGGCTTAATTGATGAGGGTTGGGCAGATACAGGTGCAGCCTGTGTCGCAAGCTAATATACCCATTTTTTACAAAGAACAAGATAATCCAGACTCCCCAAGCTGTTCTGACCTGCTTGAAATTAAACACCCTATATGTACCCCCTGAAAGTCCCAACTTTGCTGCTCAGGACAGACCTTGGCGTCCTCAAGACAAGCCTAGGCCGCTTGGGTGCTGGTCGGTGCCTACTCATGCTTTCCTTTGTTTCTGACTGGCTGCCAGATCAAATCATGACATCGTACAACAAGATCTGTGCCACGGAGACGAGCGCTGAGAAGAAAAAGCACCTAGGCAGCAATGCATGCCAAGTGGGTCCTTTGAGTGGGCCTCGCTATAAGGCCCGACAGCTACAAGATCCTTTGCGAGACCATGGAGGGGGCGTGCACTCCTCGGGTGTTCAACCGAATGCATGTTGGGGACTTTCGTGGCTCTTAGGTGCCTCAGTTTTGACAACCAGGCAGCGATTCTGAAGCTCCTCGGACAGCATATGAACCCAGTTCTCAATGACACCCACTTTCACTCACTCACTTCACTTGCTTCACTCTCCTCACTCACTCGTTTTCTCACTCACTCACTCACTGACCTGCTCACTCACTGACACTCTCACTCTCACTCTCACTCTCAGTCTCGCCCTCACTCTGCCTCTCACTCTCACTCTCACTTTCGCTCTCACTCCCTCTCTCTCTGTCTCTCTCTCTCTCTCTCTCTCTCTGTCTCTCTCTCTCTTCCCTTGTCTTCGGGTAGGTTTTGCAACATCTGAGGACGTTCTTCAAGAAGCGCACGGCTGCCAAGAAGAAAGCTACTGCTAAGCCTGAGGAAGCATCTTGAGTCCAGACTCGCGCGGAGTCTGCAGTAGCCGGTGGATGCTGAGTCGACTTAGACCCTGCTGATGTGCTTGTGTGAGGGGCCACCAGTGGCATGCTCTGTGATCAGCAACCCTATCCCTCTATAATCTGTTATACATGAAGTTTGGGCTTTTGCAGACGCTTGGAGTCAACATATTGCTCTCAATACAGTGTGCTATGTTCGTCTGATCTGATGAGCAGGGTTCACACCAGCCCAGTGGGCTGTCGGCTTCTCTGATGCTGGCTCTAATACTTTTGAAGAAAGCTTTGGGGCCTCAAATCATGATGAAGCTTCGCAGATATCTCTGCGGCTGTGATGCAAAACGAACTAGTTGCACCTGCAACATGTCCAAATGATGTTGTGCAGATTTCTGATTTCACTTGATATAGGAAGCTTGTGCACCTCGACCCTCGAGCAGTCTGAATCATGCCAGGTGGCCGTGACCTTGTCGATGAAGTTGTCCAGCTCTATTGTGCCCCTTGAATGCATCATGCAGGACTCTGCTCTATGGTTTTTTCGTCTGACCGCCCTCTGTTCATATAGAAGTGCTATCCCAGGTTGGCAATGCTACCAAGGCGGTTGGCCTAGCCAAAACAGGTGTCAAACGTGGGGCTACTGCTGCTGGCCTAGATCGACAACAAGAAACCTGGGAATTGAAACGTTTAGCACGTGCTGCTGATTCCAGCAAAGGGAACCACCTGGAAAGTTTAACTCGGAATCTGCTGCGTGCTGGCTATGGAGTCCAGATACCCATCGACAAGATTGCCGTCCCCTACTTTGACCGAGGTCTCTGTCAGCATCCGGTGTTCTCACTGGAAAAGTTTATTGTATATATGATCAAGACAGGCCATTCCAAGTATTTTCTGGGTGGCTATGATGTGAATACTGAAGAATCCAGAACGGTTCTGTCTCAGTACTGGCTGCGTTATCAAAAACATGATCCAGGCCATGTGGTATTTGGAAACCGACCCCTGTCGGATACGGTGCCACTCGTATGCTATGGGGATGAGGGCACGGGGAAGCGCAAGCATCCTGTTTATGTTCTGTCCACCAAAGTGCTACTGAACTGCAGACAAAACAGCATGTTCCGCTACCTCCTCTACACAGTCGTTCCACACGAGTGCTACAGAGGATTCCAGAAAGGCTGGGCCGAGAAGAATGAATGCTTGGATGCTGTTCTGGAGCACTATGTGCTGGAGGCTACCCGACTTTTCGAACAAGGCTGGCTTTGGCTTGCATCTATATGCCTTCACCCTTGCCCCTGTGGAAATGTCAAGCCTTAAACAGCCTAACATGTTGCATGGGATGCAATTAGATGTTCTGTAGTTCTTATTTCGAGTTTGTATAGGTCTCAGGGTTTAGAGGGCTTATATAGGGTTGACCGACCTTACTCTAGGCATGATGCCTCCTGTCAGGAGTGACGGTGGACAAAGGGCGCACTCTCTACTTTGCGTTTGTAGGCACTGTTGGTGACTTGCCTTTCCAGGCCAAGGTCTGGAAGCAATCACGTAACTTTCAGAGTAAACTTTGCTGCCCTTTCTGTATGGCAACGAATGAAGATTTGGGAGATGTCGGGGATGATCCTGCCTGGGTCATGGATGAGGTGCCTCCTCCATGGTCCCTCACGTCAAGTATGTGTCAGATTCCTGGCATGGCAGGTGTAGACAAGGCCCGACATGACATATTCCATTTGGGCCACCTGGGTGTGGCTCGCCACTTCTACTGTTCTGTGTTGGTACTATTGTGCCAGCGCTTCGGGCATTTTCCTGCAGATGATGGAAAATGGTCATTAGATCTGCAACTTGCCAAAGCTTATGGGGATTTCCGGGCTTTTTGCCGACTGATCGGGGCAACGCCTTTGGTCAAAGAATTCACCAAAGCAAATTTTCATGCAAAGGAAACAGGTTATCCGGACTCCTCATTCAAAGCGAGTGATTCCATACTCATCATGAAGTTCCTGGAGTATTATCTCAATTTGCCATGGGCTTTTGATGAAGATGGTGTTCTGCTCACCATGCTGCAGGCGGCTGGATGGTACAATGATTTCTACAGGACTTGCTGGACTGCCAAGGATAGGCGTTGGCTCACGTGTTCTGAAGCTGCAATTGCTGTCAGAAGCTTGGACTCGTTTGTTCGAGCATATGTCCTCCTGGCTCAATGGTCATATCAAGAACGGCTGTGTCATTTTGTTCTTGTGCCAAAGCTGCATTTTCTGAAGCACCTGGTATTGCAAATGCGTGGCAGTCTTGAACACCCTGAAATCGTGCATCATGTCAATCCAGCAGTCTGGGCAACACCTGATGGTGAGGACTTCATCGGGATAATGAGTCGGCCCATGAGAACTTTACATTCCAGCAGTTCCTGCCTGAGGAGGCTTCAAATGTACAAAGTAGAGTTGAAGAAGGCATGGGCTGGCAGCAGTGGCAAGTAGGTGATAGCAGCATCCATGAGCATCAAACCACAGTTATGTGTTGGTTTAGCTTGAATCGTTCAAACTTACTTGAGCTACATATTTGTATGTGTACATAGATTTGTCCGAGCTGCCACCACCACCAATCGCAAGCAGTCCGAGCAGAGTGCCATGCCACAAAGCTGGAGGTCGATCGGATTGGCAGGGCTCTGCTGCATTTATTTATGGGGTTTACATTGGGTTATGGGGTTTAGCAACATTGGGCCAACTTCAGAGGGTCTACAGGGTCTATCCGAGCTTTGGGACAGCTTGTCATGGTTGACTTTGAGTTTCATTGGGTTACAGTGTTTCAAGCTACTTGCTGAGGAGAAGTTCAGGAGCCCAAAAATCACGTGTCAAAGAATTCTTGGTTATGGCCTCGAAACCAAAAAAAGGTACAAGGTATAAGCCTACAGGTAGTTATAAGCACAGTTACCCTAAATATCACCCTAGTTACCATGATCCTTTAAGTAGAGTCTTCGCGTGAATGGTGAAGCTTTAGGGTTCGAGATCGGGGGTTGGAGTGTCGGGTATAGGCGTCTTTAGGCCGAGGAGACTTGTTTGCAAACATTCAAATGATGGTTTAGAGTTTTCAGGGTTTTAGGGTTTAGGGGTTTAGGGTTAACCAGAGTTTCTGGAACTCCGATGTTTCATCAGTATGGCGCCCAAAAAATTGCCAACATTATTTCTTAGGCTTCCCCAATATAACAGTACTGTACTACGATAAAGCCCGCCCCCTGCAAAAGAGAGTCCAACACCGTCTAATGGAAGCATGAGTTCCTTTGAACTTGGATTTGGGTTTATCGGCATGCCCCCATGTCAGGGGTATACAAACCTTTTGAAAACCTCTCAAGATCCAACTGAAGATCATTATCCCAACCCTAAACCCTAAACCCTGAAGATCATTATACCACCTTCTGTATACAATTCGAGAGCGAAGAGGTCGAAAGGTCCTTGTTGGGCATGCGTCAGGCTTGCCATTGATGCAGTCGAACTGCAGCTGGGGGGACGCCTCCAAGATGAGGTTCCCAGCCGCAAATTTAGGGGTTTGGATTTACTGCGTGAGCGTTTTCAAATTGTCACAGGGATCCTTAGGGGGCGAAGGGGAGGGGGCGAGGGTGACATACTTTCTTAAATAGGCTTTATTAGACCCTTATCAAGCCCTAGCTTATTAGGGCTATTACAGCCCCCTTCCCCCCGCCCTACTCTTCTCAGGGTCCCTATGAATTTACGGTGTAGGTCCTTGTGGTTCCGGTTTCAGGGCTCAGGGTTTCTTTGGACGGTTTGAATAGGATTCCGAAACTCCCAGGCCTCACAAACGGCATCCGATGGAGCCCTAAGTCCTATAAGGCTTGACTCCCAAACTTCACAGCTTGAAGCCCTGAACACCACAAAAGCTTAAGCCCCAAACATCTAAATTCGTCATCGAATCTAAGGAAGCCCTAAACCCTAAACCCTAAACCGTGAACGGCTTCATAAAACTTTGATGAAGCTTTCAAACCCGGGACGGGGCAAGCAGAGCCGGAACAGGCATGAGGACTTAAGGTTTCAGGGGTTGCTGAACAAAAGGGTTTAGGGTTTAGGGTTTAGGGTTTAGGGTTTAGGGTTTAGGGTTTAGGGTTCAGGGAAGCTTTTGTAAAGGTGAGTGCTCGGCAGATAAGACAAGTACTGGCCCAGATGAAGATGATGGCAATCACATGCCCCCAATCTCTAAACACTGAACCCTTTCAAACCCAAAATCTTCTAGGGTTTTGATCCGTCAATGACGCAGAGGTGATCCAAATTGCAGTTGACCTCATGGCTGCCTGCTTTAAAGGCTGGTGACAAGCCCCAGAGAACCATTAGAAGAAGCGTTCTTGTAGAATCCCTGTTGAAAAACCCTGCGACCCTACTAGGGTTAAGGCTTGCGGTTTTGGGGTTCCGGCCCTAAAACTTGAACCCCAAGCATGTGCAGGGGTGTCATGCTTCCCCTAAATGGTCTTAGGGTCTGGGGCAATTTCCCGGTTTTGATGCGCAGGACCTAGAGTCCAAAAAGAGTTTGTATTCTCGCCTAGAAGTCACGTGGGCTTAGAGCAGCATCGGGCTTCCGGCTTCCTTTCTTTATTTGTTTAACACTTTTTGTGTTTCAAGAGATCCTGTCAGGGGTTGGCATTTGCGGGTTAAGGGTTGAGGGGGAACGGTCAAGGGGTTGAGGAATCTTACCGGAGTTTCATGAAAGTTCATAAGGGTTACAAGGGCTTATCGAGCCAACTGATGCCTTCATTATTCGCGTGCTGACACGATGATTCTTTAAGTGCGAAGGCTTGGAGTACTTTCGCCCTAGGAACGACAAAATCGTAAGTTCGGGGCTTTGGTGCCACGGCTAGGGGCTTTAGACCGTATAAACCCTAAACCCTAAACTCCTGTAACCCCGTGTAGACCTCGGAGCCCTTTCGTTGGGCGGATGTTGCTGCAGGATGGATTCGAGCAGGGTTCTATAAAGGTTCTATGTAGGTTCTATATGGGGTCTATGTAGTTCTATGTAGGTTCTTTCAAGGTTCTATACAGGTTCTACAGTATTCTGAGGGTTAGGCGTTGAGGGCGTACTATGTGGTTCTATGAGTGTATGAGTGCTCTCGAAGGCCTTTTATTCAGTAATAGAGTTGTACGTCAAGCGTCTGCCTGTCTGCCCGTCTCAGTTCCACCCTCAATCCCGAAACCCTCACTGCTGCTCAAAGTTGATTTAATCTAAGGCCCAAAGTCGCCCAAAAGCCTTGGATAGTATGGTCTTTGGGCCCAAAAGCCTTAAAATATGAGGCCTTAGAGCCTATGGGTTTTGGTTTGGGGTTTGGTGAGGGTAGAGCACGAGCGCGCTTCCGGCGAAGCCTATGAAGCTCATAAACAAGCCGGTGACAAACACCTTAGCTCAACACACCCTAAACCCTAAAACCCCTGAAACCCCAAACCCCTAAACCACTAAAACCCCTAAACCCCTAAACTCTACAAACTAAAACCCTAAAAACCTAAACCCGAAAAACCCTAAGCCCCTAAACCCTTGACACCAAGCCCTGAAGACAAGACACAACTTGGAAGGGCAGGGGACTTAGTAAGTAGGTTATAAGTAGGGTTATAATTGGGGTAACTCCATTTAGGGTACTTATATAACTCTACTTATAACCTACTTACTAAGTCCCCTGCCCTTCCAAGAACGCCATCATGACCAGGCCTGAAGACTACAGACCTGGTCATGCAGCCGGTGGAGGTTCGCCACGTTTAGAGGTTTAGGATTCGGGGTTAGGGTGTAGGGATAGGGGTTTAGGACTAGGGTTTTGAGGTTTAGGGGTTTAGAGTTTAAGGCCGCATATACGTGCACATACCATCCTACACCATACTCCTGCTCCTCCTGCTGCAGCCACTACCACTAGTACCGCTACCACTGCACTACCACTGCGACTACGACTACGACTACGCCAACGACGACGACGACTACTACTGTCACCACGACGACGACTACTACTACGGAGATTTGCACAATGTTGCGCGGTGTTTCGGCCAGGTGTTGCAGAGCCTTCTGGGCAGAGACGACCTTGAGGCCACTGAAGCTTAGGATTTTGGGTTTGGTGTTTAGGGCTTCGAAGGCGGGGCTTAGAACCATCTGGTTGCTTAAGGGCGAGAGGAGGAGGGAATATAGGGACTGCTATAGAGATTTTATGGCGGTTGTTCTTGAAATCCACTCTCCCACCGACTTGGTTAAGATTCCTACTATTCCTTTTTGGTGCAGGGCGGGAACCAGGGTTGACGCTCTCTACTGTATGGGATAGAGCCTATGACTTATGAGAAAATGAACCAGCCGAGTCTAACTTCACGGGCTTGGCATTGTGTTCCTAAACCCTAAACCCTAAGCCCTAAACCAACCCTAAACCCTAAGCCTTAAACCCTAAACCGTATGACCCTATCTTAGGGATCATGAAGGAGCTTGAATCTCGGATTTAGTGCGGCGTGCAAGCCCTCTATCCGCGGACACCGGTAGCGTTTCAGAATTTGCCTTAGCCCCAAGCAATCTCTCTAAGCACCTTAAACAAGAGGTTCATAATAAGGAACTCTAGGAACCTAGGTAGGCCTTTGGGATACTTTGTATTTTTCCTTATTGGGCTTGGTAGGACCCTATTTACCAACATGTTTCAGCATCTTTAAAGGGCCAAGCTAGGAACGGTAGGTTTTCTACTTGAAAGGGCAGGGGGCTTAGTAAGTAGGTTATAAGTAGAGTTATATCAGTACCCTAAATGGAGTTACCCCAATTATAACCCTACTTATAACCTACTTACTAAGTCCCCTGCCCTTCCAAGTAGGGTTCAGGCAGAGCTCAAGCACAACTCGTGACGTCGGTCCCAGTCGTTTCTCCTTCTTGGGCATGTGCTGTGCAAAGGCCACAGCCCAGTCGGCAGAAGAGACTCCATAGTAGTTCCTTTTTTGGGATTTCCTTCTAGGATGCTATATAGTAGTTCCCTTTTGGGATTACCTTCTAGGATTCTATACAGTAGTTCCCTTTTGGGATTACCTTATAGGATTCTATATATAAACCCCCAAAAGGAAGTACTACGGAGCCTTAGGGAAAAGGATGATGGCCAGGATGAAGACGAAGCTAGTGATGGTGGCCATGAGTGGACAATCCTAATAGCAGATACGGAAATCATCAACTGTGGTGTGATCAACCCCTCCCCCTCACGTAGCTTCGTTTCCCTTCGTTGCAGCCCCTTCACATCTCTTAACAACAGTGAGGGGCCTGAGGCTACCTAAATAATGGGTTACTGGAGTACATATTCCATTGCTAGTAACCTACTATTTAGGCAACCGGAGCCCTACGACACAGCAAACATATACCAACGCTACGCTCAAGAACAAGTAGCTGCTTGAACCCTGAACCCCCAACCCTAAACCGTCGTCCTAAACTCAGTCTTAACCCTGAGCTCCTAAATCCTAGACTCTAAGCAAAACCGAAAGCTAAACTTCCGGACCCTAACTACCCTACGCCCCAAACACCTCCTTGGAGATCGACAACGAGGATGCCGTCTTCGATCTTCTCGTAGAGCTCTCCCGCACCTTGAGCAAGGCAGGATATCTGCTCTTAAAGTAAAGTATAGGGAATCCCAGCGTGAATCATCCTAAACTATGTTCCAATTGTCTGGGGTTTACTATATGGGGCTTAGGGCTTTAAGGGTTTAGGATTCTCTAACGCTTCCGCGATATAGGGTTTATGGCAGAATATGGGGTTTACCTAAGGGTTCATGAGACTAAGCTCAGACAAGTGTAGGGCACTTACAACCTTACTTGCTAAGTCCCAGGATCCTCCAAGTAGGGTTTAATAGTTTGGGGTTGAGTGTTTAAGCTGTAAGGTTTAGGGTTGAAGAGTTTAGGAGTCCCTTCAGGGTTCTATGATATTCTATCGGAAAGAGGCCCTTCATCGGAATCGAATTTAATTTTGGTGTTTGCTAAAGATCGTTCTGAAAAGCAGTGCTCAGGATTAATGTCAGTACATATTGAGGCTTCTGGTTAGGGGCTTTGTAGGGTTTCGGGATTGGTCAGGGTGTTGGGTTCTCCGGTCTTTTTAAGGGTTTTATAGGAGTTTGGCAAGGGTGTTGAAGGGTTTGCAAGCTTGTTTTCAGGGTGTTATGAGGTTTTATGAGGATTCTTTTTCTTTGCAGGGCTTTGCTGTGTTTGCTCTAGTGTTTGTCGCATCGAAAGGAGACCAATCAAGCTACGGCAAAAAACCTGAAACCTTGTCGACAAACCCGAGCCCTCAGCTTGATGCTGATGGTTTAGGGTTTCGGGTATGTCTGTTGTCCGAGTTTTTTTCTATGTCAGGGTATCCGGCGTTCTTATCAACGGTTGCTCGGATTGCTTCGCGAGTTTCAAGAATGGCTCAAAAATCTTACGGTTAAGGGTTCAGGGCTTCGGGTTTGCCCCAACGTAGCTAGGCTGCACCAGAACGCTTGTTAGGGCAGAGGTTCCCCGAATGAGATCACTTCTTTACAAGGCCGTGCTAGGGAGATGGGTTATACCCGTCACTGCGACTGCACCCAAACGTGGCAACATCTGCAACACACGTTTTTCCTGAGTTGCAGCTGTGCTTGGCAGCAAGCTGGACGTACGCTTCCGCGTCATCGTTGCTGCGATCGAGGTCTAGGGCCTCCTTCATCCTGCAGCTGTATACAGCCGATAGCGGCCCCTTAGGCTGACGGAGAGTCTCCTCGTAGGTCAGCAGCTTAGAACCATGGTGGCCATCGAGCTTTCTGAAGACCTCGTCAGCGCTGGCGCGGTTGCATGGATGCATCTTGGCTCAGTCCAGTCGAGCCTAGTTTCACTGACCACAAAATCTCAGTGACCATTCGTGTCAAAGATTGTCAGTTGTTCAGAACATACCTTAAGAATTCAGGTCACTGACCACAAAACCTCAGTGACCATTCGTGTCAAAGATTGTCAGTTGTTCAGAACATACCTTAAGAATTCAGGGGATGAAGATTGAAGCTTGTTTTAACATGTAAGATACATTCCTTATTATTCGAGGGGCATTGAGCTCTCCCGGGATCACACCGGCAACATGGATTTTCTGCGCGGGAGCCCGCCCGAATCACTCCAACTGAGCAAGCATGTTTCATCTAAGCCCTAAACCCCAATCGATGAGCTTTCGCTTGGGGGTTTACAAGTGTAGGTAGTATTATTAGGGAGACCCCTTAAAGGGTACCCCTTCTGAACCCTACTTCTGGCTCTCTTAAAAGGGCCTTATTGAGACCGGTCTATATCCCCGATGGTCCCCCTAATCCTAACTCCCAAAGTGAGAGTTTCAGAGCTTACGGTTGAACGTTTGAGGTTAAAGCCTAAACAGGCATCTTCCACTGCGCTCCTGTGTATGTGTCTTGCGGTGGCAGCACATCTTGCGTCAAGGACTTTCTTGAAGCTTTCTGCCCACCTGCCGTGATGATAGCACCCTGCAGCCTACACCCTCCGAGCTTCCGCCCAAACCGTTTCCTGCTTGGGGTTTGGGCTCGCGCTCAATTCCCAACAGTCGGTATAGGCTCTATTAATTTATTCGCTGCTTTACAGCTCAAGGCTGAGGAGCTTTACTACGGCTGCTACAGACGACGTCATGTTGCATTTCGCTTCGTCGTGGATCATGTTCGTTCCACTTGTCTTTTGTACAACGGTTATGTCGATGCACAAGAGTTCTGTAGAAGGTGGCTCCATTTTGACTACAATCGCGGTCGTCAGCGTACCTTAGAAAGCCATGCAGTTCCATCAATCCTAGGTTGACAGGGTTGCATGTCTCATCCAGCACTGACCAGACTTTGACACAAGCAATCCCGAAAGCGGAGTCCTGAAGCTTTATACGCCGGAGCCCTAAACCTATAAACCCTGAAGCCTAAATGCAGGGTGTATAAGCCATGAACTTTAAACCTTAAACCCTGCAACCTTAAATCTAAACTCTAAACCCCGAAACCCTATCCCACAAACCCTGGGCCCTAAACCGCGACGCAGAGGTTGACTGCACTTCCCTTGCAACCCTCAACCGGCTTTCAAAACCCTATAAAGAAACTTGAATCTAATTCAAGCCTTCAACACTCTGCCTTGAAAAAAAGCCCTCAACCCTAAACCTAGACTGGATTGCTGGGTGAAAAAGGGGCTCAACAAAAAAAGCCTTTAAGCGAGCCCTTAGAAACAGGATTACGGCTACGGGTTGCAGAATTGTGTAATACAGGGCCTTGCTAATTAGAATAGGGTTTCGGGGACTATGAAAAAGGTTCCCTAAACCCTAAACCCTAGATCGTCCCTTAAAAAAAGGTTGACCTCCACTGCTTTGGTCTTCATCATGACCACGGGGCTGAGCCTCTTTTACGGAGGCCTCGTCCGAGCTCCACGGCTGATGAAAGTTGAGATTTTAAGATTTCAAAACTTAGGGGTTTTAGGGGTTTAGGGGTTTAGGGTTTATAGGGTTTATAGGGCTTTAGGGTTTTAGGGGTTTTGTGGTTTAGGGTTTTAGGGTTTTTGGGGTTTAGGGTTTAGGGTTTTAGGGTTTAGAGTTTATAGGGTTTTAGGGTTTTAGAGTTTAGGGTTTTAGGGTTTTAGTGGTTTTGGGGTTTCGGGCTTTAGGGTTTAAGGTTTAATTTAGGGCTTTAGGGTTCACGGTTCCTAAACCTTATACTCTAAATCCAACATCCCACTTCGATGCGTAGGGTTTTCGGATTTAGGGCCTGCGGGTGCCATATAGAGGTAGATCTGGGTGCATAGTGGTAATACGCCCTGATATAGAATCTATCCCGGCCCAACCCCCCTTCTGACGCGTTTGGGAATGCTTATTGGTGTCCTTATGGTCCCCTGGGTTAACTGTGGCGTTTCACGCCATGTAGCTTGCAAGGCTTACTGCAAGCCAAGGACACCAACATCATCAACACGATGATGATGCCTCCCAGCGTGTTTCATGTGGGCGATGCACAACATGTGGACGGATTAAACCAGCATCTGGCCAATCGCGTGGCGTGTAGCCACATGCATGATACAAGGCCTAAGCAGTCAGACAGAGTTTCCGGGATCTTCGAGAATACTATAAACATGCGGCAGGCAAGTTTGAGATATTAGTTTTAAAGATTTGTCAGACCTCGAAATGATGTTAGCCAAGTCATCATACGTACAGTTAAGCCCGGAAACCCTAAACCGTGTAAACCACCAGGATGACATGGATACATGATGCATGCCTGCGCCCCTCTGCAGGAACCCTAAACCAAGGTTTCACATCTCTATAAGCATCCCCCGTGCAGCACGTTTCGGAGTTTCGTATCCGCATGAGATGTTTCTGCTAAGACTTTCGGCATCTGCTGACCCCAAGGTTCAGGGTTTTTGGTTGGCATCTAGGTGGCGCAGAGAACCCAGACCCCCAACACGCAACCTTTAAACTTTTCGGTGGAATCGGAAAGTTTTACCTTTTGATTTCTGTGGCTTATTGGGGGAGTAATAGAAGCAAAGCACAGCCGAGCGCGTGTTCTCGCTAAGGAAGTGGATGTACGTCGCGAGAAAAGGGTGTTGTGGTTATTCCGAAACCCTAGTACACACAGTATTACTGCAAGTAGTTACTAGTGATAATCATTTCTTTGCAGGGGTACTTTAGATTCAGCTCTGTAAGAAGCTAGAGCAACCTAGTGTAGGTGCACGAATAGCGATAGAATGCAGGACGTGTCCGTCCCTACAAAGTTATGCAATAGCAGGCCACCCAAACTCTGTTGTACCAGTAATGATTTAGGCCGGCCTCTGCAGTACACAGTTCCCAGAGACTCCAATATCCCGTAATTATTAAGGAATATTTCTTAAACTATAAAAGGATCCCTAATATGATTTAAGGAATATTCCTTAATCAAGGGATATTGGTGTCTCTGGGTTTTTTCCGGAGCAATGCAATGCACAGCTACAGCCCAGGAGCTTCGTGTCCATGGGCATCGTGACGGTGTCTGCTGGATAATGTTTGAGTATCTAACATGTTGAACTACCAACACCTACTGTTTTGTGGGGTGCCTGTGAAGTTTATATTGCGGGGGCTCATAGTAAGATTCATCAACAAGTGGATTGTGGTAACTTGCGGTAGGGTTCATGAGTTCAGGGTGTAGTTGCCCTAATGCGACGTGTACATAAGGATGAAGGCGTTCCGGGCTCAGGATCTTAGTTCGGACCTGCCGACCGCAACGATTTAATTTTACCCTTTCACAGGGATTCTTAGGGGGGTAGGGTGAGGCGGGGTAGGGGGCCGTAATGCCCATAATAACGACCTGATAAGGCCCATTTAAGGAAGTATAGTCCCCTACCTCCCTCCCCCTACCCTGCTAAGGGTCCCTAGGACCCTTGAGCGAAGCCACCGACTCCTTCAGCCACGCGACATGAGACCAACGGACCCAAATATCCTTAACATAAGGGTCCATGTATCCATGTCGTATATATCTGGGCCCTAAAGTACTTAAATAGGGACTACCTTAAGGCCAATGTATGTAGTATAGGAGTACATAGACTCTCAGGGTATGTTTAAGGCCCATTGAACAGGAGCTCTCAGCTTCCGGGAGAAGAGCCTTCCGACTGCATCCCCTAAACCCTCAATCCCTAAGGATGAAAAAAGACCCAAGGATTAGAATCCTAAACCCTAAACCCTAATAAGGATGTAATAAAAACCCAAGGATTAAACCCCTAAACCCCTAAACCCGAAACCCTGAACCTGGTTCCGTAGGATATGGGTGGCCATTGGCTTTTCTCTGGCCTTTGGCAGCAACGGTCCCTTCATCGGAAATCTGGACTATGTCTTCCTGATGAACCTGGACATGCGGACGTTGTGAAAGGGAGCGTTACAACAAATAATTTAGAACATATTCTATGTTACTCTGTTATTCGAAATTTAAACTTACTGGCAGTTAACAAAGAACTTAGAGCAGATTCTATGTTACTCTGTTATTCGAGGTTTAAACTTTCCGGCAGTTGGGATTCGAAATGGGGATTCCGAGCGCAGACTTTGCTTATGTTCTTCGGGGGGGTCTTGGGTCTCCCAGGTCCCAGAGCCTCTAGGATCCTGAGTATAGTACCCTTAAAGGGTTCCTTAAAGGGCTCCTTCAAGGGTTCTATAAGGGATCTAGGGGAGTTTGGGGTCTACTAGGTTCCTGAGTAATACCCTTTTGCCGTTTCTATTTGAGGGTCCCCTACAGTACGCAAAAATGAATATTAGGAAAAAGGGTACCCTTATTATAAAGGGACTACTCAGGGACCTAGACTCTACTCCCGCTTAAGGTTGCTTACTTTTTCAAGCACCCACCGCAACCCTTCTGTAAATCCTACTGAACCCTCAGAGCCCACACCCCCCCGACTCGAACCTTGAACCACAAACTCGCGAAGACCCCTTCTGTGGGGGGTTGTTTCAAAATCAACGGTTTTTTGTTCAGGATCCTGCTTTTGTTGTGGTCTATCTCAGGAACCCTTGTTCTCTGGAGCTTGCGTTTCGCTCTGAAAGCTGGGCAGCCCCTAGACCCTAAACCTTACACCGGCCAGGACATGAGCATGTGGGAGGGAACAAACCTGCCCGGGTTATGCTACGCCTGCTTCCAGATGACACTTTGCTCGATTTAGGGTTTTGGCTGTAGGGGGGCCATGGTTTGTTGAAAACGGTGAGGGGGGCAGGGGGTTGGGGGAGGGCGTCTTCGATGTTTATGACAGAAGGGTCTCTTCTTTCGGGCTCCTTGCAAAAAGGATCCTACTATTTGATACTCGGGTACCCTATTTGCTGGAATTCCAATACAGAGCCTCGATGCATAGTATGGTGTGACAAGTCAGCTGTTCGAAGCTTGGATGCTCTATTAGTTGCTTCTCCGATGCACGTGAGGTTTCGCACTTCATTAAGCTATGTGCCTGCGAAACCCTTTATTCGTCAGCGTATGTGTCACACTCAAATCAGGGTAAAGGAGTGTGGCCCTGTGTCGGCGGCTGTTGCCGAGTACAAGTGTGTACATTTCTCAAGCAAACGAAACATCAGACTGCCTCGGACATCTTGCCCTCAAATACAAACTGCATAGATAAACCTTGGGTACCGCCCCCACTCAGTAATAGTTGAATTATATTCATAATATAGATATAGTAGGACCTTAATAGTAGCCCTGTTATAGACTCTTACTGTATGGGGGCCGTACCTAAGATAAACCCGAACTCCAAAACCTGTAACATCACAGGAACCCTAAACCCTAAACCCTAAACCCTAAACCCTAAACCCTAAACCCTAAACCCTAAACCCTAAAAAAAAAAACCCTAAACCCTAAACCCTAAACCCTAAACCCTAAAAAAAAAAAACCCTAAACCGCTACTCTGCACAAACTCGGAAGTCTCTGTTTCTCGTTTCCCTCAAGCTGGAGGCCCAGTCGGCCCCTCTTGCGTCTGCGCTTACCACAGCAAGAGCATAAGGGGATTACAGTATGGTATACCCCAACACCATATTCTTGTTATTATAGTAGCAGAATCCTTGTAGACTACAAAACCTTTGTAACAGCCCTTTCACAGGACCTTTCAAACAATAATTAGCATAGGGTTCCTCTACAGGGGCCTATAGGGGCTACTATAAGGGATCTATAAGGGTACTATAATATAATCGAAGAAATCCTAAACCCTAAACCCTACCCGGGTGTGGGCCCCTTGAGAGGCGGGTAATTTCCTGAAAGAGCCATTGCACCTTAAAACAAAAAAAATCCTAAACCCTAAACCCTATAAGCCCAAAAAACACCCTACCCGATTAAAAGTGTTTAAAGCCATGTCCAGGGCTTTTGCGATCCTGTCCTCCGCGATTATCTCGGGCTCGCTCGTCGAGCGCATGAACTTCAACGCCTATGTAGCCACTCGTCAGTGGGCTTAGGGTTTACTATGTAGTCACTCGTCAGTGGGCTTAGGGTTTACTATGTAGCCACTCGTCAGTGGGCGTAGGGTTTACGGCGACAATGAATATGTACCTTAAACCCAAAGCACATAGAGTTTAGGTCTTGAGCTCAAGAGGTCGATGGCATGTGCAGGCTTGATGCGCAGGCAGCAGGCCTGAACCCGATGGAAGACAATATCAGTTTGGCGTAAAAGTTTAGGTGTTAGGGTTTATAGGGATTTAGGGTTTAGGGTTTATAGGGAAAGCTAGCAGAACACAACAGCAAGACAAGTAATGATGTTGGCTGTGGCTCCGGGTCGATGACTGCTCGTGCTTTTGAAGCCGGTACCTCGGAAATGCTTCGCCACCCTTCCCGGAGCCCACGACTCGTAACCTCATTTAATACGGAATAGAAGCTGGGTGATTTCACGAATGGTATTTGGGTAGTTCCTTATCATACGATACATCAATACAATAATATCCACCAAACCCCTGTCTTTGTTCTAGTTATTAAGGCGCCCAGACTGGCTATGTTTATGTCCCTGCAGATTTGCATCTGAAACCAAACCCACAGCTGCCAACCCGCAACCCCAAACCGTGAATCCAACTACCCCCACCCTCCTTCCCCACCCGCCACCCACAAAGACACAGGATCGGCGAGTGGGCAGATCCTTGTTATATACCCTTCCTCCGCGACTACATGACCCTTGAACCCAGGGACTCCGATATCCCTTAATTCAGGAATATGCTTTAATTCATGCTAGGGCTCCAACTATAATAGTCCTAAATTGAGGGATATTGGAGTCTCTGGGAAAGCTGGGGGTTTGGGGCTTCGGCTCCGGTGTTTGGTAAGCAGTTGGGGTTTGGCAGATTGGGCCGCAGGAAGCTGTGCCCTTCTATGATGAATGCTTGTAGTGACGCTTTAACCCTACATATGAACCTGCAAACCCTATAGACCCTAAACCCTAAACCCCGAAAAGGACCCTATGATTGCTGTTCTAAGAGGTAATGCTGGCTCTCTGGGCTGTCCTCGTCCATGCGCCGACGCTTGGCATAAAGTCACCTGCAGTAAACCTTTCGGTGCTTTAAACTTGGAATAGGCTTCCTTTCAAGGTTGTTTAGAGGACCCCGTCAAGGGCTACTTCAGGGGTTCTAGAAGGGTTTCAGTGTTGAGCTTTTCAGTTTCGATTCTGCCTGACTGAACAGAGGAAACAGGTATCCTACCCTGGGTGCTTTCACGTGGGTGGTTGTCAAAATTATGGTCCCTTTTGGGGAACCCTAAATGAGGGATTTGACAACCACCCACATAGTGCCTGCAAGTTCCGAACTTAAGATCTGGCTGAGACCTTGCGCCTAAGCAGCCTGCTACCATTCAACATGCAGAAACTCTGCAGGTCAACTGAAGCTCTCAACCTTCAAGCCGGAAGCTTTTTCCCTACGGCCGGAAGCCCAGAGCCCTAAGTTGGCTGACGGAAAAATTCACCTCTCCAAAGAAGGGCCCTAAACCCTAAACTTCAAGGTTGACACGGGACACCACGATACAAGCCCTCATCGCAACTCAGAAGCCCCTAAGGAACGCCGTTTAGGAAATCCCCTGCTTGAGCTTAGAAATCGATGCTATGTCGACCCCTGCGGAATCTCAGTCCTAAACCCCTGAAGCCCCAAGCGTCCCAAACCCCTAAACTCCTAAACTCCCAAGTCCTAAACCCTAAACTCCCAAACCCTAAACTCCAAACTCCTAAACCCTAACCCTGAATCAGCTTTAAGAGATGATTTATTCGAGCTGCCAGGCTCTGCCATTGGGTTTGGGCTGCCGACGGCTGGATTCGCACTCTGGGCGCTCTCGACTTTGCCGGGGGCACCGTGATCCTCATCTCAGAGTCGTAACGCCTTTTCCTTAGGGGCCCAAAAAGCACATAAGCATAGGCATTTTATATGGGGTTATCCCTCCTTTTTGGGCTTCATTATAAGGGGATGTATATGGGATATCCCTATCCTAATTTTTGCTTATGCCCTTTTTTTGGGCCCTATTTCCGGGGTTTAGGGGCTTCTTAGGGTGTCTGGGACTTAAGGCTTTTTGGGTTTGTAGGGCTTTCGAAGCGTTTAGGGCTTGTTCAGGGTTTAGGGCTTTTAGGTTGTAGGGCGTAGGGTGTGTGGAATTGAAGGGTTAAGTGTCTGGATTGTATAACCTACCATAGCCGTAGCCGAGCTTGCTGTGGGGCCCCTATACTGTCTTCAATCTGGCTCAAAGCTGGGTTTACATAGAGACAGCTCGCAAATGTAGTTGGCACACATTGAGGTTGCAGCTACCAGGCATGACGGCTTTCTCCCTAAGGTAAGCCATCCCTGAGAAGCTCTCAGAGATGGGAGGTTCCGAAACTTGGGGGTACCTTTTTTGGGGGCCCTTATAATAAGGATCCTAGTATTTAGGGTACTACATTTATGCCCCCTGTTTTCGGACCTTGTAATACGGATCCTACTATTCAGGGTACTGTATTTCAGCCCCCGAATTCCGGAAACTCGAAGATACGGTTGATGATAGAAATCCTGCATTACCCATAATAAGGCATATGCCATAAATCCCATAGTTTAGTGTCCTTCAGGTAGTGCAGGATGTATATCCCTAAACCCTAAAGCCCCATAGATCCCTTAAAGGAGCCCCTTAAAGGCAATCTCATAGATCCCTTTAAAAAAATGCAGGATTTACGTCATCAGCAGTAGGAACGCCTCAAAAACTACACACCTTCGAAGCTAAGCTCTGGCAAAGCCGCAGATCCGAGCCCTGACGGCCGCTAGTTAGCTTAGATAGTGAGCGGGTTACTATAAGGGGACCCTAAGGGTTCCTTTAAAGGGTTACTACAAGGGTACTATAAGGCGGGGTTGTCAAAATTAGGGTCCCTTTTTTTTGGGTCCCGAATATAGTACGGCACCTAATATTTAGGGTACCAAAAAAGTGACCATAATTTTGACACCTACCCAGATAGTGAGCGGGGGAACTTTGAAATTCTTGGCCTTATATATTAGCTCTGTTTTCGAAAGTTGAGACTTTTTTGGGCCCGGTTGTTGAAGAAGTGAGTTATAATTCTCAAGCCTGAGTGAACCCCAGACCCTAGAAGCCGCAACCGGATCCAAAAACCGGACACCCCCCATGTCCTTGAAACCCAAAAGAGCTGGCTGACTGAGGATCCACATCAGCGCCGGCCGCTCGGAACCGATGTCACAGGAATCTGAACATGGGGTGATTTTATAACGGTGTTGCAGGGTTTTTTTGGCGGGTTCGTGACTCTTGCAAGTTCAGCAAATGTGTTGCTAGCAGGGAGCATGCCTTGATCTTAATACTCGTAACACCTAAATTGGACCTAAAAGCTAGCCAGATTCGGTAGTCCCAACCGTAGTCGCAAGCCTTGACCTTTTTACGCATAAACGAACACGTGTGGAAACCGCTCATCCTCGTTGTGCATTGCTGTTGGTAGTAGTCGCCGTAGTCGTAGTAGTCGTAGCAGCCACAGTCGTAGTCGTAGTCATCACCGTAGTCGCAATAGCTGTAGTAGTTATTATGATCTTTCGTTGTTAGTAGTAGTAGTCGTCGTCGTTGTCGTCAGTAACAGTGGCAGCCGAAACAGCAGCAGCATTAGTAGTCGTCGTTGTCGCTGCTGTTGCTGCTGTTGTTGCTGTTATTGTCTTTGTTGCTGCTGTTGTCGTGGCTGGTCCAGAGGCATTCTGAGGCTAAAGATGTAAGCTTCAAGGCTTAGGCTAGGGGGCTTTCTGGGCTTACAGCATCAATACTTCTGACTTGGGCCGTTTGATTTCTTGAGGCTTCTGCTGCAAGAGAGTGGCTCTTTGGTGTATGGCCATGACGTTTCAGGACTTTCGAAACAAGGTTGATCTGCGCTAGAACCTTCCAATGTCCAATCCTTACGATCTTTGGCGTCTTTGAATCTTCTCTTCTGCAGGTGTTTCCGGCTATGTGGCCAGCGCCATCGTTGGCCCACGGCGCAATGCTGCCGAGGAATACAGCCATACGATTGAGGGTCGAGGCAAAGTAAAAGACAACAAGAGGATGAAACGTGAACCCTAAACCCTCGACGCCAATACATGCCCCAGTAACGTATGTACCAAACCCTCAAACCTCAGCACCGAGATCGCGGGTTGGAATGGCATGTGAAGGCAGTAGTTCAACGTGAAACGGCAGTATAGGGATCACAAGAATCAGGACATCTTCCAAAGTCCGAAGAGCCTATTCCAAGATTCAGAGCCTTATGATGTTGGTGCCAGGAGTCTCGACAGTCTATAGTCTCCATTGTAGTTCCTTTTTTGGTATAACTAATTATGTATTAAGGATCCTATAAGGTAACCCCCAAAAGGAACTACAATGGAGACTATAGGTATCTTTGGGCTTCAACAGTTTGTGGATTATAGCGCTGAGGGGCTCAGGGTTTATGCCTGCCACTCCCAAGCCTGTGCATCAAGCCGGGCATCCATACTGGGTTCTTGATAAGGAATTGAGTTTAGGATGCACAGAACAGTGATACTGCTTAGGAATCCGAGGTTGAGGGTTAGTGGGTTCAGGGCAAGCGTTTTGCTTTTCTGACCATACGGTCCTTCAAACCAAGTTCCTCAACAACCCTGCAGCATACGCTTTACGGTGTTTTGATTTGCCAAATCGGGAACCAGGCACGAGCATGTTCGGTTTCAGTCCTCTGCTCGACCAAGGGCTTGCAGTCTCGCTTCCATTGCGTTTTCCGTTCGAAGCTCCTGCAAAGCCCCTTCTAAGCCAACCTATGAACACCCGAGTGAGCCACATGAAACCCTGCTGCAAAGCCCAAAAACTCCTACTTAAAGGATCATGGGACTGAGTAACAAAGGCACTTGGTAACAATACTCAGAATTACCTGTAACCCTAATTAAGGTAACCATAACCATAGTTACTAGGTCCCATGGGCTTCATGGTTTAGTTCCGCCTTGGGGCGGTCCTCGCGTTCAGCAGGAGCTGGGGCCCGCCAACGTGCCCTTCGTCCTCCTGGGGGCATCCTTGATGTGGCTTCCCGGTCAGAAGGGTTTAGGGGTTTAGGGTTTCGGGTTCTTCAAATTAAATTGAGGCTTTGCATAAGGTTTCTGACTTTACCGGGGCTTGGTAGTGCGTGTTCTATACACTCGCATGTGTGTTCTGCAGGGTGTCATGGGTTCTTTGGATTCAGGAATACTCGGAATACACATTATTAGATGTACTTGCTAGGTCAGGTAACTAATTACACCACGGGCTGCTTTCTGCTTTGCCAAAGCTAATTTGGATTGGTCTTGCGCAACTTTTCGTATAAAGAACTTTAAGGTCTGGAAGCTGGGTGAGGACCCTGCAGCAGACCCCAAAGCCTAAGCTAAGATGACCCCAAACCCCAAAACGCCTAAACCCCTAAACCCTAAACCCCTAAACCCCAAACCCCTAAAACCCTAAACCCTAAACCTCGAAATTAAACCCTTAACGTAAGCCCTAAACCTTAAATCAAAGGGGAAAAGGAGGGACCCTTAATGGGGACCCCTACCCTATGATGGGCTATATAATGGGTATATAATAGCTATATTAAGGGTTGATACCTCTTTTTAAGGGTCCCTCCTTTTCCCCTTTGATTAAAGCCAGCCCGCACGAGCCCGGCAGGCTTTAAGACACCTGAGCCTCGCTTTTGCTCCACGCACGCCTACAGCGGTCCAAGTTTGAATCGGAGCTGAGAGTATGATATTAGGGTTTAGGGTGTAGGGTTTAGGGATAATGAGTATGATATTAGGGTTTAGAGTGTAGGGTTTGGGGATAGTATATGGTATGATCTGACAAGATATGACCATGTAGCATCTGACTGGAAAGGCTTCCCCCGAAAGGCGCAAGAAGCCGGCCCATTCAAAAAAGAACGAAGAACGACCGCCCTAATTACCGGTCCACTTTGCAACCCTGCTGTACGCTCCTCAAGGATGGTCGCCAAATTTTTATGTGCTCCATAGATGGCATATTGAATTAGATTATGGAAAAGACATGGGCATGTATTTATATATTTCAATATGCACACGCGCACGTATATATATATATATATATATATGTGTGTGTGTAGATGCACACATGATAAAAGTGGAAGGACAGGGGAACACATAGGCGCATTTCTTTGCAATCGCGTGATCGCTGGTAGTTCTGGCCATGATGAGGGGCTTCTCACCAACCAGAGGTTTTTCGGGGCATGTCACGTTGGGGCGTTGAGGGTGTGGTCGACATGCAGTGGGGCCGCACGCCACGGCTGGAGTGCGCACGGTGTCTGTGGTGCCCCCTGGTTTCTGGGACCTTTGTCGGCTGAGTTCGTCCGCACATACACTCCGCTTCTAGTCACACTTTCTAACAGTGTAGCTTTTGAGGACAATGCTGAGCTAAACCCTGACCCCTTAAACCCTAATCCCCAAACTATAAACTCTAAACCTTAAAACCCAAAACCCTAAAACCTTACCCTTACCCAGACAGGCCCAAGCCTCTCATGTCATGAGCACCCCTTGAGGTATATTCCTTAATGCGGGGGTATTGGGCTCTCTGAATAGAAGCTGAATCCGGACAAACCCCAGACCCTAAGCCCGAAAACTTGAACAAACAAGTTTCAACCCCGAAACCGAAACCCCTAAACCCTTAAACTCCCCATAGGCCCCATAGTAGTTCCTTTTTGGGGTTCAGATTTAGAATCCTATAAGGTAATCCCAAAAAGGAACTAGTATGGAGCCTACGGGTAAATCACAGCTCCACTCAGGTTTGGCTGGCTGGGCTTCGCTGGTGGATCTGCTTTGAGTGCCAAGAACGGCCTCGCACCAAGGGCTGCGGCTAGGCCCCTTTGAAAGGGTTTTGGGTTTAGCGGGCTTAGGATTTAGAGTTTACGGTTTAGAGGCTTTAGTGGGTTAAGGGTTTAGTGGGTTTAGGGTTTAGTGGGTTTAAGGTTTAAGGTTTAGTGGGATTAGGGTTTAGGATGCAAATGAGGTAGGGTGGTTTTAGGTTATAGGAAGTAATGCTTGGGATCTTCAGGGCATGTGAGGACCCGAATTCCGGGCTTAGTCGAGTTTAGGGTTTAGGCCGGCGCGTTTGGGAGTTTAGGGTTCAGGATTTATGGTGCAGGATCATAATACCGATATAGAAGCTTGTCTACTTTCCATTGCTATTGCTTTGGGTTCTTGTTCGTT
This sequence comes from Symbiodinium sp. CCMP2592, assembly GCA_905221615.1. Taxonomy (NCBI): domain Eukaryota; class Dinophyceae; order Suessiales; family Symbiodiniaceae; genus Symbiodinium; species Symbiodinium sp. CCMP2592. Next base: position 252,321 of record CAJNDT010004447.1, read on the forward strand.
CTACTTCGACACGCTTTTGACCAGGGACATGCAGGAGTTTGGAGTGTAAGGGAACGCCTATACAAAGCCAATAATTCAAGAGCAACGGGCCTTAATACTATGAAGGGCCGAAATATATCTATATCTATATCTATATCTATATCTATATATATATATACACATATTATGTACACCTCACTATCACGATCCATGCTATAAGTACAGGATCTTTAATACGAGGATCCCGATTATAGCTCTTAGTCTGAGGGGTGACAAGGTAACTGCCACCCTCACAGCCGCTGCATCCTCGATGCTGAGCTGGATCGTCATGGAGAGGTCCGCAGTTGGCGCTTCCTTAGTATGATTACACTCCCAGAGGGTCCACAATATACTGCCAATATGGAATTAGGTCTCCCAAACCATAGTAAGGATGGTCTTTGGGGACCTAATTCCATAATAGTAGTGTATATGGACCCTCTGGGACTATATACTGGGCCCCAAAACCCTATTCTAATACGTACATGTTTTCTTTGCTCATGCCTTGGAGGGATTCCTATATAGGTACTTTGGAGGCTTTGATTCTTGCATAGGTACATATAGCCTTATAAGAGGGGGTCGGTATCTAACTCCAGAGGTATTGTGCACGGAACCCTAAATTCTAAACCCTTAAACCCCACACTCTAAACCCCCAGCCCTAAATCCTCAGCCCTCACCCTAAGCCCTAAACCGCAGAGCATCCCATAAGCCCCAGTCGAGATATGCATGTTGCAAAAAATCCCTACGGTTGATGATATAAATCCTGCATTACCCATAATAAGGAATATACCATAATTCCCATATATTCCCTATTATGGGTCATGCAGGATTTATATCATCAACCGTAGTGACATCCGGGAAGGGCGATTCCAGTTCTCATAGGAGGCCAAAAGGGGTTTCAGCATATGGGGGTTAGGGATCCCTAGGGTTCCCCTTAAAGGGATCTATAGGGGTTCCTTTAAAGGGATCTACAAGGGTATCATAGGAGGCCAAAAGGGGTTTTAGCCTGTGGGGGTTTAGTAGGGGTTAGGGTTTCTATAATAGGGTTCATATTAAGGAATCCCTACCCCAAGAATCTTAACCCCCCCCCCTTTTGGGCTCCCATCAAGCTCAGGGTTTAGGGTGGGAATACATATACATTCTTTTTACTTACCATTCCATCATGTTTAACTTTTTCTCTTGATGTAGTCCTACTTTGCAGGGTTTATTTGGGTTGAACACCCCATCTAGTACCCTGTAGTCCCTGAGGGTATTCTGATACATTGACAGCATCTAGAATCCTAAACCCTAAACCCCTAAACCCCTAAACCCTAAACCCCAGCGAAGCAGCCAGCTCTTGATGTTAGCATAGATAAGCGGAGCCGGGGAAGCCTGTGAAGGAGTTTCAGGACAAGGTTACAGCAGAAGCCCAAAAGTTGGAAACCCAATAGCCTCAATCCTTAAGAGTAATGTATAAGGAGTCCCAGCACTATTTGGCCTTAATCCGGTTTCCAACTTTATGAGGTTTACTGTAAGGGTTTAGGGCTTAGGATTTTAAAGTTGAGGGTTACGTAGGGCTAAAACTTTTGAGGTTACGGATTGCGGCTCTAGGCAATGATACTTCAGGGAAGGTGTGTATGGGGCTGCGGCCGACACAACTCAAGTGGATGCCCATTCCCGGCAAGGCTACGTCCTAACATAGACCCCAAGGTTCAAAGCAAGCTCCCCTTCTACAGGATTGCAAGGGGGATCCCAATCCCAGTTCCTGAACAAGGGGCTGGCTCACTGTGCAAGGGTGCAGGAGTACAGCAGGGATCCGGTTCAAGAGCAGGAAACGGAAAGGGCATGACCCTCTAGGTAATCGCTACGCGCCAAGACCAATGCCCTTAAGTAAGGAATCCACGTTGAGCAAGACTAGCGGCCCCTTTTACAGTTTGAGGTATACTCCGTCATGCAGGTGTGTACGGTTCTGAGGGCCCCTGCCCAATAGCATTTAAGCAAGTGCTAGGCTCCTTATATTGTTGGAGCTTCTCTAAGTAAAGGGGTCTTGGAATGGTCTTCGGCTCTTTGGGTAGTTTCCTAAACACTGAACCCATAAACCCTAAACCCTGAAACCCTTATATAAACTTCTACAACCCCTAAAGCCTAAACCCCAAAACCCTAAATCCCTAAACCTCAAAACCCTAAAACCCCAAACCCCTAAACCCCTAAAGCCCCAAGTTCCCCTGCGAGGATGGTTAAAGGAAAGGCCTCCAGCGTGGGGGCGGCGATTGGGGCCGTGGTCGGCTTGATCTGCATCTCCCCAGGCGAAGTTAGGGAACTTAGAGTTAGAGTTTAGGGGGCCTAATATGGGGGCCTTGATCATTACCTACATTATTTTGTGGGGCTCCTTAGTACAATGAAAAGATGAACGCAAAACCCTATTCTAATTTTTCAGGCCCCGTTATTAAGGGCTTAGGGCCAAACGTACAGGAGGCAGCGATGTCGAGGGTTCAGGTGTAGGGCCTAGTTGCTTGTAGCATTATCGTCCTGAGAGTTTAGCCTTTTGGGGTTTAGGGTTTAGGCTCGTGGGGAAATGAGCTTAACTTCAGCCTTAGTTGTTGTTACAGACGGCGTACCAAGTTCGGCACGGCATCAACGATGGAGTCGGAACCCTTAGCCCCTAAACCCTCAGTCCTAAACCCCAAAACCCTGAACCCCGAAACGCTAGCACTCCAATAGACAAATAAATGAAACAAATATATAGGTATATATATATATATATGCATGTGTGTCAGCCCCTGTAAGACCCCTAAACGCTAAATCCTGAGCCCTAAACTCCGAACCCTAAGCGCGATGTCCTGCATGAACCCTAAACGCTAAATCCTGTCCTCTAAACCCCTAAACTCCTAAACCTAAACCCCTCAAACCCCTAAACCTTAAACCCCTAAACCTGAACCCTAAACCCCTCAAGCCTAAACCCCAGACCTTAAACCCCTAAACCTGAACCCTAAACCCCTCAAGCCTAAACCCCAAACCTTAAACCCCTAAACCTTAATCCCCTAAACCCCTAAACGTTACACCCTCATTGCGAATCCTGCAGACTGGCAGCTCGGTCTAGAGGCAGACTTCAACAATATGAAGCGTATGGGTGATTGTAACTAGACTAGGGTTCCTCTAAGGGTTCAGGGTTTAGGGTATAGCTACCTAACCAAATTAATAGTATAGGACCGTTACCACAAGAAGAGGAGCTACAATGGAGACTACAGGTAGACTAGGGTTCCTTCGCGGGTTCCTGTAGGCGTCTTGAAACGGGTTAGTATAAGCGTCTTATAGTATTTAGTATAGGAGGCCGATTTATGAGACGAGGCGATTGGGAATCTTCTGTTAATAGATGGACGACAAGGGACCCATATGTCCGGATGCTTTTGAAAAGGGCCCCAATCATAGCCCGGGCCCTTCGAGCCTGCTGTAGGGCCCTAAAGCAGCAACCCTCCCCGAAACCAAATGAATCCAGACCCGAAGCCCAAAACCCCAAACCCATAAGACCTGACAGCTCGGTTTCACAGCCCCCATCGCAGGGCCATGAATCCTAAAACCCTGTGTCGCAGACACGGAACCCAAGACCTACCGACAGGTGCGGGCTATGTGACGCCCGGCTGTAGCATGGCTTTCGGCGCCATCGGAGGACCCTTGATCAGTCAGCGGGAGAACTTTGCAAGCTCGTTGTTAAGAACTCTGAACCCAAAAGTGCCTGAACCCGTTCTAAACCCCAAACTCTAAATAAACCCTAAGCTCTAAACCCTAGACTTTCCAAACCCTTTATAAACCCTACATCCAAAGAGGCTCCAAAATATGTGGGTACTTGTCAAAATGATGGTCCCTCTTTGGGTATCCTAAATATTAGGTGCCGTATTGACTTATATCTTCACCCAAAAAGGGACCATGATTTTGACAACCACCCCTTATAGTACCCTTATAGTAACCCTTTAAAGGAACCCTTAGGGTCCCCTTATACCAACCCCATTAAAGGAACCCTTAGGGTCCCCTTGTAGGAACCCTTTAAAGGAACCCTTAGGATCTTCTCATAGTAGCCCTTTAAAGGAACCCTTAGGATCTATGCTTCAGCTTTTTAAGGGCCCGCCCTCACCGAAGCAGCAAGGCCCATGGTGCTACCTCTGCGTGGCGGCTGCTTGGCCTTTTGTGAAGTGTTAGTTATAGTCTGCAGTTCAGGGATTTGGGGTTTGGAGTTTAGGGTTGCGGTTTAGGGTTTAGAGTGTAGGGCTTAGAGTCTAGGGTTTAGAGTTTAGCGTTGAGGGTTTAGGGGTTGAGGGTGTAAGGAGTTTAGAGTGTTTATGGGGATCGGCCCATAGGGTTTCCAAAGGTTTGCCAGGGTTTAACACCCAGGCGCCCGGGAGGATCTAGAAAGTAGATCCCCTAATTTGGGGCCCTAAACTACTAAGGGTACTTGATAGGAAGGGCGCCCCATGTCCTGGCGACCCGTGAATCCATTACATTTTCAACACCCGGGCAAGCGTGCGCCGTCCCAAACTCTAATCCCAATAAAGCCCTCTAGAGTTTGCTCCTAGGGTTTCGAAGGCTTGGTTGCATCTTCAAGCGCAAGACTCGGCGTTGTCCTGTTCTTGTGGATTTAGGGGTGCATGATATGTTGGGTTATATGATTATATGTTTTCATTTATCTATATGCATATTTGTAAGTATATAGTAATTATAATATTATGAACAATAATGAAAGTATTAGTAATAATGATATGTATATATATATATATACATATGTATATATATATATATATATATATATGGGTTTTCGTGAGTTGGCTTAGGCCTGCGAGGAGTATCTGCAAGTGTTTATTTTGTCTGTTGTTTTGTCCCAGCTAATCCCTAAACCTCAAGCTGTAAACTCTGCAGTCGGTTGCTCTGTCTCAAAGGGGAAAAGGAGGGAACCTTAATGGGGACCCGTACCCTATAATGGGCTATATAATGGGTGTATAATAGCTATATTAAGGGTATATACCTAGGGGTCCTTATTAAGGGTCCCTCCTTTTACCCTTGGACTGTCGAGGTGTTCAACCGGATGTCCATCGACGACACGCTGGATTCCATGGGCCTGCATGGTGCCTCACAGACGTTTCAGTTTTGGTTCGGCCCTATATCCGCCATGCCCTAGTTTCTCAGGGGTACTCAGAACTAATTTGTAATTTTTGGCTATTATAATCCCTAAGAAACAGCCTGAAATTAAAATTTTTGCAAGGGTTCTAAGTTCAGTATAGGTTTCTCTATTTTCAGGTCTGGTGGTGGAGAACGGAGACCTTGGACGACTTACCTAGCAGGATGTAGATAGCATTGAGGTATCGATGCCACATTCAGGGCACTCACAAGAAGCATTGCAATCGAAAGAGTCCAGGTGGAATGCTGGAAGAGCAGCACTGATGCCTTATCATGCCCGTGTCTGCCTCCTTCTCTGCATAGTAACCCACGCCTCATAGCACGGTCGCAGTGCTCCATAGAACCTTGAGACGAGCCGCGCTGTGGAAGCATTTCGATGTCCTTCTTCACTGAACCCTAAGCTCTAAACCTAAAACCCTATCTGTTTTGGTGCAAGCCCTGAATTGGGCGGGCCACAGACCTTGCTATGTGGGAGAAAGGCCACTGCATCTTAAACACAAAACCTAAAACCCTAAACCGTAAACCCTGAACCCTAAAAGCCTTAAACCCTAAACCCTAAATGCCCTAAACCCTAAACCCTATAAACCCTACCGAGGCATGGGCGGCATCGCAGGGTCCATCCTTACAGGCGCCCCGGAATGGACACCCGAAACCTGGCCGTCCTAAACACTTACAAGGGGGCCGTACTACAGAACCCCTATTAGGATTATTAGGGTTTAGGGCCTTGTAGGGTTTTAGTTTAGGGTTCACCATAGAGTAGGTTTTTTCCTTCGGGGATGCAATGCGAAAATGCTCGATGTTCCCAAGTATCCCCCATGGTCGTAGGCACTGCTATGGGGGATACTTCCCTAAATCACAATAGTCGTAATTCCTAATATAGAAGCCCTACATTCTACTATATAGGTACTTTCAACCCTTTGGGAAGGTGGACCGTACTATAGAACCCTAGAATGGGGACCTCTTACTCAAGGGAGCCAGTTGTCAGATAAAGGTCATCATGACTCTTCTAGGACCCAGAGTAGGCCCTTATTCCCTTTTTTTAGGGTTCAGGTTCCCTTATAAGCCCCTTTAAACCAAAAAGGGCACCCTTTTTATTCCTAGGTTACTCTTAGGTCTAGTCTTTTTCGCCTGGTTACTTCAAAGTCGAGTAGCAGTCCCCTTACGATAAAGGGAGCCCAGGTATAGAATCCTATGGCACCCTTTTTTTAAGGGTGCCATTTTTTGTGGAACCCTGTAGAGGACCCGAAACCTCAACCCCAAACCCCTTAAGCTGAAGATCCCCATGGAGCCCTAAACACGAAACTCCTAAACTTTAGTGGTTTAGGACTTAGGATTCTAGGGTTTAGAATTTAGGGTTTATTTGTTGGAGCACTAAACTCCTAAACTTTAGTGGTTTAGGGTTTAGGGTGATTGAGGGGCCTAAACTCCTTAACGTGTATGGATTATGGCCTCAATCCCTCAACAACAAGGGATCTTCCTGCGATGGGTCTGCGTTCTATTTATGCATGTTTATGATCAGTACTGCCAAATATCCTTTCTTATGATCAGTTCTAGATTCTACCGTCACTACTACTGCTGCTGCTACCACCACTACTACTATTACTACTACTACTACTACTACTACTACTACTTCTTCTTCGGCTACGTTTACTGTCACCAATAGGACGAGGATTACTCAGAATCAAATGCCTAAGCCTTGACTCCCCCCTAAACTCTCCAATCGCTGAAGAGCGCTGCACCCCAACCGCTGTCCTCCGGACCACAGACACGCCTTCGAGCCAACATAGGGCTCGGAATCTAGTTGTCAATGCTCTTCCGTAGGGTGTCACAAGTATTATACCACCCAAAAGGCTATTCTAGTGGTTACGGCCTCAATGTTAACGCTTCAGCGCAGCAGCACTGAAGAGAGGAAAGGCCCGAAACTTTGCCTGGCAAGAATTCCTTCAAGTCTGCAGTTTCTCAGACTCTAAGGTCTGAGACAATAGTAGGTTCGTTCGTATGCACCGAGAGTCCTTGTATAATTATATGATAGTGTGACCCAGGTGCTCAGATTTATGGATCTCCAAAAAGATGCTGAAGTGGGACCTCAAGACACCCAGACATGTGCTTTTGGTGGGGGTTTAGGGTCGATTCGACAGAGGGTTTAGGGTTGGTGGTATCTCCACCAGGTATTGACATGTTGGCTTCTACATTTTTCAAGAGAGGGAGAGGTTTTGTGTAAGTGCCTCTTCTGTTCCAGACCGTGACCCGAAACAGCGGCCCGCTGAGAGGTGTTTTTGCCATGAACCATGGGCTCATCTACGAGGGCACGTTCACGCTGCTTGGCCACGGGCTCAGGAACCAGATGCTACTGCGGAATGTTTCTTAAAAGGACATATGTTCTTGGGTGCGTTAAGGTACAACCTCAGTACAAGTAGCAACATAGAAGCATGAATCGCGCGGGAGCAATCACGTCTGAGGTAGCCCGAAAGACCCTGTTCTATCTTTTATGGCTTCCAAACTGTATAGGGGATGGGTCTATAGTAGAAGAATGAGCTCGGATTGGGATTCGTCAAAGAGCGAAGGAGAGTCGGGCTTGTTGGGTTTGGGGCCCTTTGGAGTTTTGGGAGTTTCGGGTTTAGGGCCTTTGGAGTTTTAGGGGTTTAGGGTTTAGGGTTTAGGAGGCACTTGGGGGGAGGTGTTTAGTATAGGCTTCAAGCTGCGGTGTGGGTAGCTGCTTCTCGGCAAAGGCCGTGGCCATCACAGGGAGTGAATTCTGAAGACTGGACCCAAAAGCCGGATGTCTCAATCTTAATTTAGTAACTGCTATAGAAATTGGGGTTTAGGGTTTAGGATTTAGGGTTTATAGGGCTTATAGGGTTTAGGGAAGAACCCTTCTAGTAACGCCTCAAATGCAGCCCTTGAAGGAAAACCTACTGCGATCATCAAGTTGGACTCTCCTCTGGGGTTTGGGATTGCGGTGGCCACCAGGACACCAGAGAATGAGCCTAGCCCCTGGAGAAACAGTTTCGGGTTTAGGGCAGTTTAGTTTAGGATTTAGGGCTTAGGATGTAGGGCCTGGGGTTCAGGCTTTACGGCTAAAGTGTAGTAACTCTGACCTCAGCTTAGACAAGACAGATTATCGCTCGTATCGAAGCCGTGAATACTTGAAGCCTAAGTCGTAAACGCTGAAACCATCGGAAACCTTCACAATATTAGGCCCTGAACCCCTAAAGCCCTAAACCTTCAGAATCCATCTAGCCCATAAACTGTGTTAAAGCCCAATGGCGAACCTAAATAAGACCCTAACCCCAAACCCTAAACCCAAATGAGACCCTGTCGACAGGAAAGCAGATGGCTGGCGTTTTAGCCGCCGTGGCTTTCTCAGCTGTGGGCCCCCGGGCGTTTCAATACAAGCGGACCCTTCGGGCTGTGGCTTTGGTCACAGGGCTCCCAAGGTGGATAAAGGTAGGTGGAATATTCCCAATTAAGAGTGCTCATATACGATATCCTGAAGCCTACATACCTTCATCCCACCTTCTGAGTCCTCCGATTTGGGTTCAGGGTTTAGGGTTCAGGGTTTTAGGGCTTTCAAGCTTTACCATAGGGTTTTAAAGGGTTTAGGGCTTCAAGGTTTAAGGGTTTAGAGACTGTGGGTTTAGGGTTTAGGTTTGGACTGGCTCTGTTTTTCGTATTTCCTGGAGCTGTTCGACGGTTCCACGTCCCGCTGCACAATGCCAGTGTACTGTACCTGAACAAGTTCAATAGGTTCCTGGGGGTACATATATATATATATATATATGTATGTGTGTATATATATGTATGTGAAGATGTACATATATATATAGAGAGAGAGATATGTGTATATATATATATATATATATATATATATGTATACTAGTTTGTTTGTTTATGGTTAGTAGCCTACTATTTTGGTAGCTGGTGCCCACGAGTTACTTACCTTTTTGAGGGAAGTGGTGGCCTGAGGAATTGCTAGGTGTCGAAGCCTGCACGTTTGCGAACGGGCGTTTCAGGGTTGTAGGGTTTAGGGCTTAGGAGTTAGGGATTTAGGGATTTAGGGCTTTGGGGTTGGGGGGTAGGGTTGTAGGGTTTAGAGTTGTAGGGTTTGGGGGTTTAGGGCTTAGGGGTTAGGGTTTTAGGGTCTAGGTTTAGGGGGTTTAGGGTTTAGGCTTAAGGGTTTAAGCGTTCATTGGTTTGGGGCTTATAGGGTTTATCTAAATTTGTTCATTGCTTGTCTCAGAGAAACAGACGAGGTACAGCAGCCATTGTACTCTGCATCAAGATCTTCATGCCATTGCGTGTGACAGAGGCCCATGGCGATTTGGGTGATTAAATCCACACCCCATAATCCTGAAATTCGTAACTTCTGCAAAGGCTTCAACCTTGAAGATGTTTACGCGGGAGCTTCAGAAAATTCGGGGCGCTCCGGTTTTGACCTCGAACAGTTGGACCGTTGGTATGAGGACCTTGCATCCAGGGACCCAAGCCGTGAAGAAATCCCCACACACTTGGAATCTCGAATTTTCATTATCGCCGGGACATTCTCTAGTAGGTACCCGAAGCTAAGTTGAGGTTACACCATCCCAGTTGATGATGTCTATCACTATCATCTTATGCCACAGTAAACAGGGTATCGGACATTTTTCATGTTTTTGGTATGGGTACTTCATAATCACATCGGTTAGGAAAGAGTTTGGAGTGCAGCAGTTGATCGAATTCCTTAGCTTTTCTAGCCGCTCCACCCAACATGGCAGTCCATTCAATGGTTTCAGCGCAGCACGCGTCGGAATAGAATGGCAAACGCATGCCAGATGGATAATATTTGTCACGGTTTTGGTAGCTTCCATACAGCTTTTGTTGTCAATCTGTTATCGTCTGCTAGTTTGCGCCTCTGTGTCTAGCTCATGACGGAAACCTGAGATAAGGACCTTCCCGAAACCCCTCAACACCCCCAAACCTTAAAGTGCAAAGAACAGCAGTACTGCTTTGCTGCATGCTGTTCAAGTCGTTCATTCGGTTGACGGTTTAAGGGTTCAGGGTTTAGGGCTTTATGGTCTATAAGGTTTGACTGTCCGGGTTTTGGAGCTTGTCCTTTGTGTCGTTGGGGTTTTGGTTTTGGTTGCTTCGATCTGGCCTGTTTTCAAGGAAGCCACCACGAACAGAATCGGCAGATTAGCCGCAGACATGCTGTAAACTCATACAGGACTTGCCGATTGCCGTAAGTGCGATGTCCTAAGCGCTAGCGGTCTGCTTCTTGACCGCCCCTGTGGTGCAGCTAGCTTGCCACACGCAAATTTATATAAACCTGATGTCGTACCAATATCGGAAGCCCGTAGCCAGTGCACAATACCGGAAGACACAATAGAATTGTGCAAAAGCACGAAGCTGCTTGTGTAGGCTTCATCACTAGATATCACAGAAGTGGTTCCTTACAGGGTCCTCTCAAGGGTCCAGTTGCGGGGCCTTGATGCTGTTACATAGTACACAGCTCCTTGAAATACCCCAGTTCTGAAGAACTTGGTAGTGGTTAGTTCGGCTTGTCTGCAAGTCTTTCGAAGACATGCATGTCGCGAAAGCGAGGAACGTGAAATCACCGGCGTCGATGAGGAGCACACGCGCGGTGCGATGTTCAAACACAAAGCCTCTGCTCCTCCAAGCAGCAACGACTTGGAGGACCTTCCGACGATTCGTAGGAATATGTCCTCTCTTCCCAGACAGTCGTTCTCAGTCTCCATGCGCTTTAGACAGGTGTGTGGTGTTCAGATTGGTGGGTGTCGAAATTATGGTCCCTTTTTTGGGTCCCTATTATAATACGGCACCTATTAATACTTACCTATATTTAGGGTACCCAAAAAGGACCTAAATTAATTTTGACAACCACCCAGATGGTTCAGCGGACCTTCGCGACATTTGAGGGCTAAGAGCTTGGGACAAACACTGAAGCCTCCACGCTACATGGGAGTTTCCGTAAATTAAACCTTATTTGGGGTTCCTTACAATAAGGGTCCTACCTTTTCGGTACCATATAGGGTCCCCTATTTTCGGAAGCTCCCTAAATCTCAGTGAGGATTGCGACACCGACAGCAGCGATTCGTTGGACCCTGTTTGACGATGGGCACCGTGGCGGAGGAACAACTTCGCCCAACCAGTTATTAGTGAGGATTCGCCGAGGTGTGAAGTGGACTCGCTGAAAGTCCGCAGTGATCAGAAACTGTCCGAGCGAATGGGTGAACTACACGAGAAGAGCTTATACGTATTCGGCGTTGGTTAGGAGATGAAACTTACCAGAATCACGGCAGGTCCGCCCCATAACACCACGGCTCCTCCACTGAAGGATGGAAAATATGAAACGAACCTCAAACTCTAAACCCCACCCGCCCAACCCTCCACCCTGCTCCACAGGTTTGATCAATTTTGGTTCGAGTCCGACGGGCCTGCAGTGTTGAGTTTAGCGTGTTTCGGCTTCATCATCGGTCTTCGCGGATAGATTCTTCAGGATTTCAGGTTGATCATGCTCCACCGAAGGTTTAAGGGTTCGGAATTTGGCTTTCAGCATCTGGGAGCATTCACCACAGCTGATGGACAGAATCGCACAAGACTCCACAGTTTCGGGACATCAACAGAGTCATTCCCTAAACCCTAAACCGTAGCATTTCGTGTTTCAGACTGCAGGATTCTGTCCAGCGGCAGGATGCAGGTGCCAAATTCGCTTATCTTGGACAGAGTGAAAGTGACAGAGAATCAGTGACGAACCCCTCCTCTACACCCTGAGCAGGATATAAAGCAGCCTTTTTTGAAAAGCACCTGATTTCGGTTTTGCGTTGAGATCCCGGCATAGAGCCAGAACCTGATGAAACCCTAAACCGAAGCTATCAATTCCTGCTACAGCAGCAGCTTGTGTTTATCCACTCTAATCCTAGAGCCATAATTTGTGCCGACACTAAATCGTTTTGGGGCAACTGTCACTGTTAAAAGGGCCCTTGTCGCATGCGCAACATATATCTGAAACTGACGACGGTCATGCGCCGAAACCCTGAACATAGACCAATCCACTCCACTAATGCGGCGCGTCGAATTCCATTGTGGCTGACCAGCTACGCAGTGAAGATTCCCGAGCTCCGTGCTTTGCCGTGAGAAGCAGGGCTTCCATGCTAGACCAACAACCCAGACCCCCGGAAGGATCTAGAAAGTAGAACCCCTAATTTGGGGCACTATACTACTAAGATCTACTAAGGGTGCCTTGCAAAACATCCCGGAGACCTGTAAAAAATCCGAATGAGCTTTGATAAGGCCTTAAAGTCCCACGCCGAGCGAAGGAAGCTTCACACTCCGTGTCAGCCTGTATAGATGCATCGAGCTCGCGAGCGCAGATCGGGTTAGGCTTTAGAGCCTTAAGCCCTTACACCTTACACCCCGAAATCCGAATCTGCTAAGCCCTAAACACCTAGACACTCAACACCGAAATTACATCTAAATACCCGAGCAGATGATCCTCAACACCGAAATCCCCAGCTCCGAACCCGTAAACCCTGCTGAACCCTGAACTCTCGTACACCCTACACCCACCTGAACTAGGAACCCTCAGCCCGAAATCCTCCTGAATGCTTAACCCTAATACCCTCTCAAGCCCCAAACCCTTATCCCTAAATCTAAATCATAATTAAAACCTCCGAAACCCTCAACCCTAGAAACCTAAATCACGATAACCCTCCGAAACCCTCAACCCTAAACCCACCCTAAACCCTAAAGCACCGAAGCCCGGCGCCAGTGGCCAGAGCGGCTCGGAAAATTCGCAACCAACGATTGCGTTACCCCGAGGCAGCTCTTTCAACCTCGGGCCTGAGGATCCTGGAAAATACAGCAAACCCCATAACTAGGACCCAGAGTAGGCCCTTATTCCCTTTTTAGGGTAAGAGGGCTAAAGCAGCGGAGCCTCCCAAGACGGGTATCCTTCTATGGTATGGTTCTACAGTAAACCCCATAAAGTTGGAATAGGGTTGCTTGAAAGGGCTCCTTTAAAGGGGTATATAATAAGGAATCTATAATCGAGTTCTATAATGTAGGGGCCTTACAGTAAACCCTATAAGGTTGGAAAGCTGATTAAGGCCAAATAGTGTTGGGATTCCCTTATACATTGCTCTTAAGGATTGAGGCTATAGGGTTTCCAACTTTTGGGCTTCTACTTTAATGATAAAACCAAAGAATTAGGGTTAAGGGTTTCAGGTTTTCAGGGTTTCTGAGGGTGTTGCATGCATGGATCTCTCAGGGTGTGACGGGGGTTCTGCAGACTTTGTTTACAGGTTCTAGTATCAGGTCCAGGTTTGTGTATGGCTCGGTATTGAACCCAAAGTACCCTTATAGATGTTAGAATATCGAAGAATGTGTAGGGTTTCTACGTTAGGAATTGCGATTATGCTTTCGGAAAGTATTCCCCCACAACATTACCTGGGGGGAAGGGCCTAGTATGCGGGTCGGAGTTATGTTTCAATCTCAAGGCCAGTATAGTGGACTCAAATAGCCTACCTTTTAAGGACTTATACAAAGAAAACATAATAAGGAACCCTAAAAAAGTGGCTTTCTAGGGTCCAGGCAAAGTATAGCACCCCGAAATACGTGCCCCAATCTGGTTTCTCAGTCCATGATCTGGTGGTTAGTTATATTGCGCCCATTTACGGTCCTCTGATTTCCGTGTGTTTTTGAGAGGAGCTTGATAGGGTGACAGGAAACCCCCCTAACCTTTTCGCTTAAACCACACTAAGTATAAGCTCAAGCAAGGCCCTAGAGGCCCAAAGCCAGATCCCAAACCCAAACCTGAAACACGCCCTGCGCCCCAACCCTAATGAACTAAAAACACCCACAGCCTGAACGCACATGCCTTCAAACTTTCGACACCTTTGGGAAATGCCCAAGTCCCTGAAATGTTTCCACACTCGGCTGAAGAGACTTTTCGGGATCCGCCACGCGCTTCGAAAGGGATGGATTGTTGTGAGTACATTCAAGCTGCAATTGAAATTTCAGGTTAAGGGGTTTAAGGTGTTTCTTAAGCCCTAAACTATAAGCCGAGGGTGTGGGATTTATGGATGCTGAAGTCTGTAGGTTTTGTCAGGCTTTCTCGTGCTATGCAGTGGGGACGGTACATATCTGAAACATCAACGCATGCCTCATGACTTACATCGTGGCTTCAAGCCGTATGAACCCTAAAACCTAGATGCGGCGGTTCGATGCCCGAAACCCGAGGGTTTCGCAGCCAGCCCAATTCCCTTACTTGTATGTATTCCGAGGTTCCTGCTTTGGGCACTACAATGTCGGTCGAAAGATTTCAAGGTTTAGGATTTACGGATGTTGAAGGTTTAGGGTATGCGGCTTAACCGTTAGCAGCCAACCCTAAAGACCTAAGGTTAATGGATTTCGAATTGTCTAGCAGCTTTGTGTACTCGCAACAGCACGCCATCCGAACAGGCTGGAGGCTTCGAGGAAAAATGTCACCAAGCGCAGTGTCACTTTCACATACAGGTAGTCTGTCCATGCGTGTTACCAGGGCCACGGATACCAGTTATGATGAGAAGACAGGCACCCACTACCATCGTGAAAGATTATGTTGCATGAAAATGGACTAGGCTGCGAATACGAATTGTGTATTGCTAGCACAGATGACAAGAATAGACGGCGCTAGTAGCCCTTAAGACCACCAACAATTGGATCACGATTTGCAGCAGCATTGCACAATGTCATTACAGTTGTCACCATCCTCGTCATCGAAGCTGCATCGGCATTTGTTGTATCATCCCCAGAGAGTCCAATATCCCTTACTTCAGGAAGATTCCTGAATTCATACAAGGGATCCAACCATAATTTACGGTATTTTTTCAGTTCAAGGATACTGAAGTCTCTGGATCATGCTCATCTTCATCGTGGTCGTCGTCCTGACGAGCAGTATATTGCTCGGAAGAGTTCACTGTGAGATTTGGTGGCAGTGAGACAGTTCAGTTACGTAGGCACCGCAACGTGATGAAATAAGCTTTGAAAACCCTGAACCCTTTTGTGCTGTTCCTCGCGCATGCGGTTTGCAGTGTTTAAAGCCTCCAGATTTGCAACGACGAAGACAGTGACGCACCCTAATCGGTTCCAGAGGCAGCAGCGCATTACAGAGCAAAATATAGATCTGACCCAGCAGAACCTAGAGTGAAGGAAATCAAATTTGGCTGTTTCAGAAACTATGAGCCCAAGTATACAGCCTAAATATCAGGATCCTTACATGGCACAAGTAGACGTGAACAAGTGACGCCGTTGTTTAGCCGCAGTATTCAGCAACATCGTGAACCTTTTGCCTATCTAACGTTGCACCCTTCCGCTTCCGATGCGGGATATCCCACTATAAGGTGTGTTTGACTGTTTGAGGTTCTCATATTTGTTAGTAAGACTAATAGTAGTAGTCCTGCTACTGCGGGTCTACGTTAGAGGCCCTCATCTTCTGAAATTCTCATGATGATCATGGTCCGCTGTACAACAAGCGGAAAGCCAGCAGAATGCCCCGCACAGCCCTGAAGCGACGGCAGGCTCACATGGAGCTGCTGTGGAGGCTCTGTTGTTTTTGTGATTTACTAGGTACCAACTTCGGAATACCTTTTCGGGTAGAGATTTAGACAGACTTCGTGAGGGGAGAGGGGGCTGTTGAAAGCAACCGGCGCTTGCATACTGAATCAAACCCTACCCTAAACCCTAAACCCTAAACCCTAAACCCTAAACCGTGCAGTGTGCACCCAAAGCTACACCCGAAAGCCCTGGCTAGCGCCCCGAACCCAAGGTACACCGTGTTTATGGCTCATACGACAGCCGTTCTAAGCCATGGCTCGTTTGAGAAGTTGAGAGCAACCACCACATGAATAGTTTACTGGAAATGTGGATTTGTCTGGATCCGAAGGGCAAGTAACGATTTCAATAAGGGCTATCATTCCTTTATAGGGGCTACAGGGGAATACTAGTACTAGGTTAACCTACAGGAACCAAATATACTACTATTGTTGAATTAGGCCAAAAAGACCATCCGTATTGTGGTTTCAAGAACCTAACTCAGAATCATTATATACATATATGTGTGTGTAGATGGAGCCTCTGGCATCCTGATGAGTGCCTACAGCAGGTGTTGCAGACTGCAGCGCCTGTCCCCGGCACGAGTGCTCGAGGCGGGAAGCTGCACTTTCCGTGTTGGGTAGCATGATGAGGGAGATCCCTTAAAGGGTATCCCTTCCGAACCTTACTTCTGGGTCTTAAGGGGACCTTATTGGAGGGTCTATATCCCCGAGGGTCCCCCCTAATCCTAGCTCCCATGTGTGTGTTTCCTGTTTCAGGCTTCGAGCTTAGAGGTTTGGGTTTACTTGGACCCTGAAGAACCTACCTTTTCTAGGGTTCCTGACTATGATTTCGTTGTGCAAGTCCTTAAAACGGTAGGTTATTTGCGGTCCAGGTGGGGTCTAGGGTTAGGGTTTAGGCGGGTTTAGGGTTGTGTTTCCTTTTTCGGGTCTCGCATTTAGGGCTTAGGGTTTCGGGGCTTAGGGTTCCCTAATGTCCTTCGAAATTGGCTGATAGGCTCCGATGGTGTAGAAGACACTATGATGAACTTTTATGGGGCCTGCGAAAGCTATCAGCCCCCTTCTTAGGCGTAGGACGTGACTCTTTGAATCTGGAGGGTATCTACTCAGCTGCCTGTTCTTGCTTGAGACTCCCACATGGCGCTTTAGCATTTCATATCTCCGTAGTTCACGTAAGGAGTGTCTCGACAGGGAATGTGCCAGCAGTGAGAGTGCAGCTTGGAAATCGCGTATGCCTCCATTTTCCCGCCTAGGCACAAACCCCGAAACCCTATGCCGTTATGTCTAAACCGCAAAACCCTACACTACGAAACCTTAACACACCTGAAACCCCTGGGCCTCAACCCAAAACCTCGAACCCGTGAACCGTAAACCCTCAACCCTAAATTCTAGACCCTGAAGCCTTCAGTCAGAACCCAGACCCCCACCCAGAGACGCCAATATCCCTTAAGTAAGGAATGTACCTTCAACTTACACTATAGTAGGATCTTTTATATGACTAAAGCAAAATTAATTCAGTGATATTGGAGTCTCTGGGCAGGCCCCTCAACACTAAACTCTAGACTCTGCACCCTGTAGCCCTAAATCCCAACCCTCGACCCCCGGACCCTAAACTTTAGATTGTGACGGGGGGCTTTAAACCTTTTGGCCTGATATATTAGCTCGGTCTTAGAAAGTTTGAACTTTTCGGGGCCCGGTTGTTGAAGAAGAGAGAAACTAAACCCTAAACCCTGAACCTTAACCGAAAACCTTTAAGCCCAAAACGATCGAGGTGGCCCTTATCGACGAGATCCCGAAGTCAGCCGTCGTGTGGGTGCCGACCTCGTGGGCTTAGGGTTTAGGGGTTTAGGGTCTAGGAGCTCTTTCGGTTTTCTGATGCGCCCTTCTAGTGGGAGTTTCTCAGAATTCGGTTTGTTTCGTGCCATCCGCCCTACCCATAGAGGCCCCCGTAGTAGTTCCTTGTCGAGGTTCATATTTAGAATTCGGTTTGTTTCGTGCCTAAACCCTAAACCCTTACACCCTAAACCCTAAACCTTAAACCCTAAACCCTACACCCTAAACCCTAACCCTTAAACCCTAAACCCTACACCCTAAACCCTCAACCCCAAACCCGAGGCCCCGAGGCCCTGGTTCCGTACCTCACTTGGGGCTTAGAGGGTGGAAGACCCAGTGGGCTGCCTGAGCTTCGTTTTGTGTCGGACCTAAATCCTCGAGGTAGATTTGGGGTTTAGGGTTTGGGAGGGGTCCTAGGTACTGTTATGGGGGATACTTCCCTAAATCATAATGGTAATTCCTAATATAGAAACCCTACATCCTACTATATAGGTACTTCGGACCCTTTGGGAGAGCACCCCGAAGCTGAGAGCTTTACGCTGGAAGACTGCATCTTGAATTCCGATCGTAAACCCTAAAACCCCTAAACCATGAACTCCCTACATTGCTTACAACGGTCAGACTCACGGTTAGAGTTACTGCGATCTGAGTGAGTACCATCTCGGGTACTGGCTGATCTTTGCTCCGGCTCCAGGATTGTTGCGCTTAAAACTCCCTACGCCACCCCGGAGACGTGGCCACATCACTCAGGAGTCCTCTGAAGACGTGGGCTCTGAAACAGAAACTCCTACAGTGCATGGTAGGGTGAACCCTCCGAAGTTTAAAGACCCCAAAGCCCTTCTAACCCCAAAGCCCTTCTTCCCTAAACCCCAAAGCCGAAACCCTACTTCCCAAACCCCAAAGCCCTTCAACCCTAAGCCCCAAGGCCTAAACCCGAATCCCTAAACCCGAAATCACCAGGGCACCGAGGCCTCGGACCTAAACTTGAAGCTACTCTGCGGGAGGAATCCTAGAGACCCAGGCATCAGGCTCAACCGGTTTAGGGTTTAGGGTTTGGGGGTTTAGGGTTTAGGGGTTTAGGGGGTAGGGTTTAGGGATTAGGGTTTAGGGCTTATGGGGTTTAGGGTTTATGGGGTTTAGGGCCCATACCCCCAGAGCCCGATCCCAATGAACTAAGCAACCCAGCCGTAATTAATCAAGACTATTATATAATTCCTTTAGTTATTATAGTAGGTTCCCTGATATGTATTAAGGAATCCAGAGAAACGAATGTCCCCTAAATAAGGAGTATACCTTAAATTTGAGTAGGATGCCGAATATGTTTAAGGAGTATTCCTTAATGTTCGGGATATTGGAGTCTCTGGGAAGATGCCTTAGATTAAAGCGCTCTGGGCACAGCCACACGCTGTATTCGTCGTTCTTTTGATCCTCGAAGATGTGACATGCAACAAATGCAAGGCTTTGGCTCACCGCAGCCCTCCGCCACGCCCCGTGGCTCCACCGTGGGGAGCTGAGGTGTGCCATATTTGGTATATCTTAGGGGTAGTTTTTGGTTGTTATAATCCCTAAGAAACAGCTAAAATATATTTTGTGTTGGGGTTCTAAGTTCAGTATAGATTATTCATCATAGGTTTCTAAATTGTTGTTCAGGGAGTGGCCCCGGCAGAAGTGCTTTTTGTTGGCTGTGGGGGTTGGGGTCGAGGATTCGGCTACTGTATGAGCTGAACATACATACGATGGCCATTCATCACCCCCCCCCCCCCCCCCCCCGCCCCTGCATACCCGTTGCCTTACCTTGCCGCGCCATTCACAGACGCGCGGATCTTCGACAGATCAAACAGACGGGATGGTATCTCGATTGATTCTTCAGTGTTTTTTTGTGAAGGTGTTCTGGCTTAACGGTTCGACCAGGCCCGCGAAAGGGAGGGGCAGGGCAACAAAGGAAGGATTGGAGATGCATGTTCAGTAGTGTAGATGCCAGACCTTCCAAACACGACTCGAAAGTGCTCATGTTTGCGGCGGATGACGATGCTGAGGCTGGTTATGAAGATGGTACTTCTGGCGGTGACACCGCCAATTTACTCCTAGCCGTAGCCCCACTTGTGAACCCCTCCTTGACAGTTGAAGCAAAGACTCAACTCCCGAGCCAAAGAACAAAAGGACTAACAAGAAGACAAAACCAAGATGATGAACAGTTACAAGAACAAGAACAGCATGCACATATTACATATATATATATAGGTAGGAAAAAGAGTGAGAGAGAAAGATAGACAAAGAGATAGAAAGAGAGAGAGAGAGAGAGACAGAGAGAGAGACAGAGAGAGAGAGAGAGCCCTAAGGTGGGCTGCGCCTTGGGCCTCCAACTTGCAGCCTCGGGGGCGCGAGATCGTCTTCGTGGTGGGGGCCCCATGGGCAGCCGACTTCGGGTTCGGGCTCAGGGGGTTTAGGGTTAAGGGTTCAGGGTTTTAGAGTTTAGGGTTTAGGATTCAGGTTCAGGGACTATAGGCGCTAACCCCTAAACTCTAGAACGGTACACCCAAGTAGGTTGCAAGGGGAGGAAGCCCAAGCTCGATGCTTGAAGTCGTAAACACAGAGACTACAATATCCCTTGATTCAGATATAATTAGGGTAGCATCCCGCCTTATATGATCTAAGGACGATTCCTGAGTTAAGAGAAATGGTTTAAGAAATATACCCTAATTAAGGGATATTGGAGTCTCTGGGAAGGTACCTCGGCGTCTGAAGTTTAGACAGACCCCTAGAAGGAGACCCGTATTTTAATTGAAAGCCTTGCTGAGATCCGGTCATGGAGGTTATGGTTTAGGATGTTAAAAGTTTAGGGTTTAGGGATTCAGGATGTTAAAAGTTTAGGGTTTAGGGATTCAGGCTTTTCGGGCTCTGTCTTCGCTGTGTTGCTCTCGTGTGGCGATCTGGCGAGGTTCTGCTATAGACCGACATGTCGATCGAATTGTGTAGGTCGTAAACCATTCCCTGAACCCGAAGCCCTCACACCCCAAAATCCTGAACACTCAAACCCGATCAACCCATAAACCCTGAATCCTGAAACTCCACCCTAAACCCCAAACCCGTAAGCCCAAAAACTCCTCAGCCCTAAACCCCAAACCCCAAGAGACCTACCTGTAGTCTCCATTGTAGTTCCTTTTTGGGGTTGCCTTTTAGGACCCTTAATACACAAAAACTACAATGGAGACTATAGGTAAACCCCAAAGCCCCAGGTGCCGAACGCGAAGTCCTACGCACCGAAAAGCAACGTACGGAGTGAAAGTCATCGGCTCCTGGACAGGCCGGTTCGGACTTTTTGTTTTGAGGGCTGAGAGTCTAGAGTGTAGAGTTTAGGGCTTAGGATTTGCAGGGTTAAGAGTTTAGAGTCTAGGGGTTTATGTAGAATTTAGAGAAGTCTAGAGTCTAGTGTGTAGGGTTTTGAAGCAGAAGTAGAGTCTAGAGCTTGGGTTTTAGGGCTTGGGGTGTGGAGTTTAGGGTTGGGGGTTCGGGTTTATGGTTTAAGCAGACCCCTGATAAGTAAGTCCCTTTCATATAAGAGACTTCCTGATAGTAGGAATCCCAGCACAGCATCCCCGCAAGCTCTAAATTGAAGAAATGCCCTTTAGCTCCTGAGGGCCGTGCATGCGCTTCATCACCGCACACAGCCATCGGGCAAGCGTGAGGAAACATAACGTCTCCAAGAACCCGCTTACGATTTCAATTCAACAGAAACTTATTCTAATTAGAGTATAATGAGCCCCAAAACCCTTAATTCTTGAGGCCCCTACATTCATAGGGATCCTCAGGGGTGTAGGGGGAGGGGGGGTAGGGGGCCTTAAGGCCCATAATAAGGACTAATAAGGCCTATTTAAGGAAATATAGTCCCCTACACCCCTCCCCCCTACACCCCTAAGGATCCCTATGATACATTAGGGTCATTGCCCAGCCTGGATCACCCATGAGCCCGAGTCTCCGCCCTAATGGGCCCCAAGCCTCTCCTGAATCGTGAACGTCCCAAGCGACCAGAACTGGATCTGCCTCAGCCCTTGACCCTAAACCTTGAAACCTATACCAGAGCCCTCAAAAAAAAAAACGAATCCTAGACCTTGAACCCTAAACCCGAATCCTAGATTTAACCCTAAAACCTGAACCCTAAACCCTGAACCCTAAACCCGAATCCTAGACCCTGAACCCTAAACCCTGAACCCTAAACCCTAAACCTTAATTTAGACTCAGGTTATTTAGGGTTCGGTGGTTGTGGTGCTGAACTACCGGTCAGCAGGATCTGGCTTATCCGCTCCGGATGCAAGAGGCCTATGGGAGTTTCCGAAAATAGGGGACCCTAAGACAGTACCCTAAATAGTAGGATCCTTATTATAAGGACCCCAGAACAAGGTACCCCTAATTTTCGGAAACTCCCTTATAGCTCCCGTGCCACCGCACACTAACCCTCGGCACTCGCTGAACGACGGGGCGTGGAGCAGCGAGAAGCGCGATGCCCAAGTACAGTAGAAGCCAGAAAGTTGGAATATCATTATCATAGTCCCTTTAAGGTAAAATATAGGAGATCCTGCCATTATTCCATATTCCAACTTTCTGGAGTTCCCTTTGCGGGATTGGGGAGCATTGGACTGGTGATGACGGCGAAAGCCGAAGCAGAGGCGGGTTTTTTCTTACCACAAAGATGAGTCCAACATGCAAGCAACGAAGGAGAGCCTGCAAAACCCTAAACCCTAAACCCTAACCTTGGGGCAGAAGGCGGCCAAAACTCGGAGCTTTCAGTTTCGAACCGTCCGTATATAAACCCTGAGCCCTCAAAACCTGAACCTGGCCAGGAACTCCCCAAGTGCCCTCCGATAGAGGCCTTATGCAAGTAGGTACGCTGTGGCGGGTTAACATATGGTTTACTGCCCAAGATGTGGTGGCTCGGCGCACACTTCCTAAACCCTAAACCCAAAGGCTCCAAAGTACTTTATGATTTACGGAAGTATCCCCCCATAACAGTACCTAGGACCCTTTGGGAAACCCTATACATCTTTGCAGCCGTGAGCTCCAGGTTCAGCTGGCGCTTGCTGATTTTCCCCGGCGGCACCGCAACTCCCGAGTCGATGCTCTTCTCGCAAGAGGGTTTACAGCAGAAGCTTAAAAGTTGGAAACCCAGTAGCCTCAATCCTTAAGAGTAATTCATAGGGAATCCCAGCACTATTTGGCTTTAATCCGGTTTCCAACTTTATGGGGTTTACTGTAGGGTTTGGGTGGGGGGGGGACCCTGAAAGTTGCCAGAGGGCCCAATGCCCTTGAACTGAGGAATGGACCTTAAAACCCTAAACCTTAATCCCTACTTGGACCATAAGATTTAGCGCTCTCTGGGTTTCGTACAGGGTTTGCCGGAGCTTGACAAGAGCGTCGCTTTAGTAAGGACCCTCCTGTTGATTGTTTCGTCTGTGACGTTGCAGGTGCAAGGTATGTCGCGGCCTGTGTGCAGCGCATTGCATCATAGGGATGTCCTTGTCGCTATGGTTCCTGCGAGACTGGATACTGTGTTAGAAACTTATTTCCCCATAATGTACTTTATGTTTATATTGTACGTACCGTGTATAAACATCTATGCACACTTTTATTGTAGTGTATTGTAGCTGTATGCCTTTTGGTTGTTTTATACCATGCAGACTCTAAAGCAGATTCCCACTCTTAAGCGAGCATTCAGCTTTGCATATATGGAGCCAGTTGTATACCAAGATCAGCACAAGGAAGTCGTCGTCCGGGACCACAGGAGCTTTTGTTGAGCTGGTTCCGGATGCTTGGCGCCCAGGGGCGGGGTTGTAGGACTAAGTGCCACTCAAGAAGCCTCGTAGCGGCTCACCGGTGTCGTGTTCGGAAACACATGCTGACATGGATGAGCGCATGCAATCTGGCAAGTGCCGCGGTGTTGCGCGCACATAGCAATAGCACAGACTGACTATTCGTGAAATCCTACAATGTATCACGGACTTCATAGTGTACTTCCAAACCTTAGCTATTAAACCTTCCATCCTAAACCCTCGAAGCCCTTACAGGAGACTTGCAGAATCCTAAATAAGTACATAAACAATTACATACAAGATACACATATATATATATATATATATATAGATATTGGTATATACAACAACATCTACATATAACATGTACATCTACATGTCTGTCTACATCCACACATCTTTTTTTATCTGAAAGCTGGTCCTCATTGTCATCTATAGTGTTCCTCGTTGTGTAGTTGCTGTGGGCTCTTGCTCTCTTTGGTCCCCGAGGATTCGGAAGACTTCTGATAGGCAGAAGTGGGCATTACCTCAAGCATCCCAATCTCATCTAGGGGATTGCAGGTCATGTATGCATGCATGTCGGTATGTATGTATGACGCATCTATGTATGTATATGTACGTGTTAGATGCGTACACATCCGCATCCACACTTACATATACATGTACCTACATATTTATATATATATATATATATATATATACAAATGTAGACTCATATCATGTGTGGGGGGGACATTTGCATAGACACCTGCAGCCCATATAGGCAGGAAGGGCTCATGTGTGTGTGTACACATCTGAATATGCATCTGCATGTATGTAGTAGCAGAGTAGCTTGCCGTTATCCCGTTTGAGCCTTAATTATGCAATCATGACTTAAAATTCAGCCTGCTACTCATCGCCTTGGACTTAACCCTAAACTTTACAAAACTATGTAAGCCCAGAGACTCCAAAGTCCCTAAATTAAAGAACCTTCCGTAAATCATACAATGAATCCTACTATAATTTAAGGTATATTCCTTAACAGGATATTGGAGTCTCTACTTAAACCCAAACCCTGAATCCGACACCTCCAAGCTTTATGTCTCAGTAGTCCAGGGTCCCCAATTCGGGGATTCTACATTCTAGCTAAGGTTGAACTTGATTCCCTCATGCAGCGTCAGTGAAGTTCTGAAGTGTGGTCCTGACTTGAATAGATGCTGTCTAGAATACCAACAGTAATACTAGTAACAATGCCCATAATATACATAAATAGCAGTCATTACTTTGGGAGCAATAGTAATAAACGCCGGTCCTTTTGCTCTTTCGGCTCAAGCTGGAGGCATTCCATGGAGAGTTGTTCGTTGTTTGTGTTCGGACTAAGATATTCGGCTTAAGGGCGATACTACTGTCTTTGCCACTGGCAGGAGTTAATGTGATGTCGAGTGTTATGAGTCATCGCCTTCCGATGACCAGGACTATACCATGATCTGCTTGCCTCCTCCTAGGCCAAGACCCCGAAGCTCTTTCTTGGAACAAGGGTCTCTTGCGAACCACAACACCATAAGGGTACTTAGAAATAGTTGTTAATTTTTGGTTATTATAATCCCTAAGAAACAGGTAAAATTACATTTGTTGCTAGGGTTCTAAGTTCAGTATAGACACATTCTTCAAATGCCAGACGCATGTGGAAACCTGGACCCAGCGCCCAAACTCAAGACCCCACACTCGCCAATCCACATAATCGCATACTGCCTTCGTCGGCGTGGTCTGAAATTGGCTGTGCCCGTGTTGGGCCTGCAGTGCGCCAATGTGCGCAGCATCTGGGCAGCAAAGTGGCTGGTGGGTCGGTGTGTATGTCGGTGGTTGTCAAAGTTATGGTCCCCTTTTGGGTACGCTAAATATTAGGTGCCGTATTATATAGGGATCCAAAAAAGGACCATAATTTGGACAACCACCCCTTACAGTGCCCTTATAGTAACCCTTTAAAGGAACCCTTAGGATCCCCTTGTAGTAACCCTTTAAAGGAACCCTCAGGGTCCCCTTATAGTAACCCGTTGTGTGTGTGTGTGTGTGCGCGGGTTGGCGATTTCCGATTTAGGGGCTCCAGGGTTCGGGCGGTCACGGACTTTGGTATTGAGCGGTGTTGGAGCTTCATTAAATGGGAGTTTCCGAAAATAGGGGACCCTGATATAGGACCCTACGAGTAGGATCCATATTATAAGGACCCCAGAATAAGGTACCCATAACTTTCGGAAACTCCCAAATAGTTCCGCACCGTCCTTCACGGTCGGAACGACTAAGGATCCCTACCATGACTAAGGATCCCTACTCGAATGGCACGACGACCTAAACCTGTCGTTTTCAGCATTGATCTGGGGGTCTGGATGACTAGTGATATTTGTCCTCCGGGTTCCCTAGTAAGTGCAACTACAGCTCAATATCCCCAGAAAGCTGTTCTTGATATTCAAGCCTTACATTGTTTATTGCGGACTTCTGCTGGACAAAATCCTGCATTAGCTTGAGAACCTGGAGCTATGATACAGCTCTGCTGAGGCCGTATGCTCTCAAATCTCCATAAGCTGATAGGGACAACAAAAGTTGCTTCAGTTATGATATGTACAACCCCGGAAAAAAGGTGGACCTTGCTGGCAAGACTGTATGCTCAACGGAACGAACTTGCCATGTGCCCGCCGTCGCTTCGCAAGAACCTTCCATTCCTGAACCCCCTCGAGATTTGCTCAAAATTTCTGTGAACAAGCACGGGTTCGAGAGTGTTTACACGGACATTTCAACTGATTGAAAGGCCTTCTATCTGGGTCTGAGCCGTTTCAGGATGAGGGACTTAGCGCGTAATTATAGAATGCCAGTCTGGATGACTTACTTGCTGAGCAAAGTATGTAGATTGCACTTAACAACATCCTACGCGAGAGAGCCCTAAACTGCAAAATCATAAATCACTATGAGCCCTTTATCAACAACCCTATCAACATCAGACCAAACCCTATGAACCCGAGCCCGGCACCCTATATAGCCTCACTAATCAGACCCAGCCTTGTAAAATGGGGTCCTGAACAGTTCATAGTGATGTTCCTTATAAGGGGCTCCTTTTCATAGTATCGAAGTTGTTGTAACATATGGCCCAATACCGCTGTCTAGTTTTTAAGGTCTGCTTCTTTTCCACCCTGGTACTACCCAAGGGCTTTAAATTTAGTGCTCCAACCATGCGCTTGTGAGACGTCGTGACTCTGGTGCTTCAGAGTTAAGAGCCCTCAATTCTACTGCTGATGGACAAAATCCTGCATGAGCCTAAGGACTCTAAACTATACGAACTATGGTATATCCCTTATAATGGGTAATGCAGGATTTTGTCTATCAACAGTATGACCCTAAGACCCTAAATCCCTAACTAAGGGCCTAAACCCTGAAGCCCTAGACTGCAAAGCCCCACAGCCCTAGCAGGGACCGACTTATATAAAATTCTTGGGAAGTTCGGGCATTGGCGCCCAACCCTGAACACGAAACCCTGAAGCCCTCAATCCTAGCGGTTTGCGGCTTAGCATTTAGAGTTTTATGGTTGAGGACGTTCAAGATCTAGTATAACTAGTGATGGGGTTTCCGGTTTTGGGGTCCAAGCCCGCCTAAACCCGAAACCCTGAGCCCGAAAACCGGAACCCTGCACCCTCACTCCGACTTAACTCGAAGGAGAGCGAGGATGAACAGCAGCTGCTGGTGCGTAGCGACTCCGGCACCCTCCGCCTGGTGCCAGCGAGGTCCGGTAGTAACACGGTTTAGGGTTTAGGGTTTAGGGTTTGTAGTATCGACGCCCGAAGTATTACTAATAGCAGTACGTAGTACTTAGGATTCCCGACTACGATTAACACGGTTGTTGTTATTGTTATAGGCTGGTCTGGACCCCCAAAACCCTGTTTGAAACATTCGGGGCCCCTCAATTGCAGTTTTCGTTTCCTCCGAAAGAAGCGCACAGGCTGTTGAACCGGACATTATACAGTGTTCCTTTGGGTTGCTATAAGCGTTTTTTGGTTTTGTATCGGGATGTTACAAAGGTTATTTTGAGTTTTGGTCATTTTTTATGATGGCTGCCAGATGTCCCTTTCTGAGCCCTAAGCCCAAAGCCCTAAACGCGCCCCCCCACTCACAGTGCTGTTGGATATTTGCAAGCATGGGCTTCGCATTGGTTTTCGAAAGCGCAAATCCAATCGAGGGCTTAAGCAGTATAGCAAGACACAGCTGCTAGCAAGCCTTGTAGCTAATCTCGCATCCTCGTTACAAGGCTTAAGAGGCGGCTAAGCACCTGAATCCGCAAACCTCTCGGGAGCCGCCAACCTCTCGGCTGAGAGTATTGTATATTTTCAACCTCATGCAATGATTAGAACAGGTTTTGGGGATGTACTACATGGGTAGTTGTCAAAATTGCGGTCCCTTTTTCTGTACCCGAAGTAATGGGTGCCGTATTGTGTAAAGGACCCCAAAAGGAACCATAATTTTGACAACCACCCACATGTATTGGAGTTCAAACGAGGATCCCCAAGGCAGAACACAGAATAGGTTTTGGGTTCTAGCATAGCGCAGCGCAATCATAATCTTGAACCAAAGAACTTGGAAAAAGCATTGGAAATTGCTTGGGCTTCTCTAGTACGTGGACAATCGTGGAAAGAAGAGATGCCAGCTTGTTAACTAAAATCAAACAGGCCAGCGTACCCCGTCAACACGACATGAGACAGGCCGAAGTCTTAAACTCCAAACCCTAAGTCTCAAACCTATATAAACCTTAAATCCTAAACCGAACAGGTGTCGGGCTCTTGGTGTTTGGAGTAGTCGAACCGCCTGACTCGTAACGCCCTTGCCTTCCAAGGTCTTAAGTGTAGGATCCCGAGCATGTTCACTAAAGGGGAGGGGCGTGTTAAACATTGCAAAAACACAAGGCCCTCTGGTTCAAGTTCGGGTCTATGTTAGAACTTGGGTTTTGCGGAGGTGGAGATACAGGAGATCCCCTCTCACGAAGCCTTAAAGGAACCGTGCTTGCCAGGCCCACCGACACAGTGGATAGATTGCACAGCGAAATTCAGCACCCTGGCAACATCTGGGGTATATAGGGTTCAGGGCTATTGCGAGCAATTCAGCGCCATGGCAGCATTGCGGTGTTTATGCTTGGAAGGTCTGAAGCTGCAGGTGCTGATGTACCCAGGGAGCCTCATACTCCTCAACTAAGGTATAAACTGTAAATGCGAAAACCCTAAACTGCCAAACATGTTCGTGTAAGCTTTTGCACCTAAACCTCGAAGCAGCATACTGTGCATCCCAACTTGTGCAATGGATATGCAAGTGCATACGTAAGTACAGCACACGCATGCATACAGACATTCACCCACATACACGCATACATGCAGATCACACAGAGGCACACTGACAAACACACATGCATACTGCACATGGAAGCATACAAGCGAACGACATCAAACATTCGTACCTATATACGTACATACATACAAAACATGAATACGTACATCCATGCATACTTACATGCATACTTACATACATGCATACATGCACATACAGACGTCCACGCATGCAGACAGCATACATGCGTAAGTATGCTGTCATTATCCTGTTATAATATGCAACATGCAGATGCACATTCGCCATGCCTCTCCGTGTGTAATGTGGGACTCGTAACCCCGTAGATATCCCTGGTTATAGGGGTTTAGGGTTTAGGGTTTAGGGTCGGTTTACGGTTACAGGTTTTGGGTTTAGTGCCTCGTTGCACGAACCTTGCAGGTCAGTGCCCCAAATCCCAAACTGCAAACCTCCCTAGTCCCACGCCCTACACCCCGAACTCTAAACTGTACCCCTAAACCCTAAACCTAAACCCTAAACCCTAAACCCACCAGCCCCTTCTTCCAGACGACTGGGCCTGGATCCCGGCCCTTTGCGATTTTTCGGGCGCCACCTCGAGGGCAGCAGGCAGCGTGGACCGAGAGTCGGAGGGATCCTCGCGTTTCCTTCGAGGTTAGGGTTGAGGGTTGAGGGTTTGGGGTTTAAGGGTCTAAGGGTTCAAGGGTCTAGGAGTCTAGGGTTTAAAGTTTAAGGTTTAGGGTCTAGAACGGTTTGGGCTTCTTCGGGGTTTAGTACGGTTTAGGGTTTGGGGTTGTCCTAGACACCCCAACTCCCCCTCTATTTTGCCCTACATGCTATCAGGGCTTTATTAAAGGGTGCTTGGGGGGTCCTGGCTGAGGTCGAGAGCTCAGGCTTCACGGGATTTAGGGTCTTCGGCTTTGTAATTTACAGGTCTCGGGTGTCAGGCTGAGTCTTTGGAGGGTTCCTTTAAGGTTTAGGGTTTAGTGTTTAGGGACGCTTAGGGTTGAAACTTCAGCGGCTTTTCTACAGGTTTTGTGTTACAGGTCTGACTAGTTGGCAATCATACCCGGGTCCTTTCGAGGGGTTTATGGTGGTTTATCTGGGTTTAGGGCTAATTGGCAAGATCGTCTCCTTGTCGTCCTTTTTCCTGGGTATGTTGCAAGATACCACAAGGCTAAGCCCCTTGATGCAGAAGCTTAAATGATTAAGGATCCTGTTTCCTTGTAGCTATACTATCCTACACCCTTAACCCGAAACCTTATACCCCTGAACCCTAAACCAGCCCTAAACCCTAAACCCCTAAACCCCAAACCCTACACCCCTCAATTAGCCCTGAACCCTACAATGGACCCTTAAGCTCCAGTCGAAAACCTGAAACCACAAACTTAAACCCTAAAGCTCCACTTCAACAGTAAACCCTAAACCTCAATCCTAAACCTTAAACCCCATAAACAAATGCCAAACCCTAAACCCTGACAGGACGTTAGCATCTTACGGCTCCTGAGCTGCAGGGGGGTTGACACAGGGGGCCCGAGCGAGGGTTTAGAATTACCTTAGATCCCCAATACCTAACCTTTTATAAGTTTTTTGGGTTCTTTTGGCTTAGCAGGAATGAAAAAGTTTAACCTTTTATTTCTGTGGCTTATTGGGGTAGTAAGTTGCGGGTTTACGGGTTTGGGGGTTTTGGGCTTCGGGGTCTAGGCTTCAGGGGTCTTGGGATAAGGGCTTTTAGGGGTTTAAGTTTAAGGTATGGGGGTTTGGAGTTTACCGTTTCCGGGTTTCGGGTTCAGGGGTTGAAGGTTGGGGGCTTTGGAGTACGGTTCCACGGCAGGCCTACAACAGCTGGTCAGCTGTAAGTTCTTGGATTCATGGGCTTTCTTTACTTGGAAGGGCAGGGGACTTAGTAAGTAGGTTATAAGTAGAGTTGTAAGTACCCTAAATGGAGTTACCCCAATTATAACCCTACTTATAACCTACTTACTAAGTCCCCTGCCCCTCCAAGTAGCCTGTTGCGGAAAAGTCTGGTTTTGCTTGCTGAGTTGGGAGGTCGGTCTGGTTCTTGAACCCAAAGGGTCCAAAGTACCTTTATAGTAGAGACTGTAGGCTTTCTCTCTTAGAAATTACTATTACTATTATGATTTACGGAAGTATCCCACCTGACAGTACCTAGGACCCTTTGGGGAAGGAGATTGTGGGTCGTTGACTTTTCTGCTTTCGGAATTACCAACCCTCGCAGTTCTTTCTATGGTAAGCCCTGTCAGAGGGGTCGGAAAAGATAGTAGTCGTATCCACTTCTAGTCCTTATAGAATGCTGCTATAGCGTACTCCACGGCCCCTCTGTGGAGCCCTGCTCTTACTCCGGATGGAAGTGTACTGCCCACAGCATTAGGGAACCAGGTCGAATTCAGGGTTTGGGGTTCCTTTCATTTCAAAAACTAGGATGCCCAGTAGTACCCGTATTCTCTTTTTGTAGTCCTTGGTTCCTTATAAAGTTACCCAATACCAAAAAGAGAGGCCTTTTTATTCTTAGGTTACTGGGTATCCTAGTTTCAAAAGAATGTCTTAGAAGCTGCCCCCACCCTGTAATAGTGGTATAATAGGAATATAATAGGGCCCTAATATAATCCTATATAATCCTTATGGTCACTATTACAGGGTGAGGGCCCCTTCTAAAGAATGTCTGAGCTTCGCACGATTGGCAGTCCGTCTGAGTTCCACCGCTGTCTCCCAGGCCTAGAGCTGGAACCCGCAACTAGCAGCAACGACTCTCCCAGAGACTCCAATATCCCTTAATCAAGGAATATTCCCTATTAAGGGATCTATATGCTCTAGGGTTTAGGGGACTCCAAATATCCCTTAATTGAGCAGCTACAGTGGTCTCGGCAGTCTTGAGTTTCTCTGGTTCTTGAAGCTTACAATCTTACCGTAGTCTCTATGCCATCCGCCCATAGTTTCAAGCTCTAGCCTATAAAGGCCTAAACCCCTAAACCCTGAACCCAAACCTAAACCTAAACTTTTAAACGCTGAATACTAGGCGCTTAAGCCCCAACCCCAAGCCCTGACCATTTAGACCATAAGTTCTAAAACCCCTAATAAACCCCCCAAGCCCCAAACCCCACACCCCAGCGCTGAACCCTAAACCATGAGCCCTAGACCCTTGTCTGGGTTATTGTTAAGAGATTTTCCTTAAGTTACCATAACAAGGAGACCATATTTTTTACTTTAGATCCCTTATATGTGGGAGTTTCCGAAGATTAGTGATACCTTATTCGGGGGTCCTTGCCGTAATGGTCCTACTATCTAGGGTACCCTGTTAGGGTCCCCTATTTTCGGAAATTCCCATCTAGGTTCCTGAGCAGTACCCTTTTGCCCTTTCAGTTTGAGGCCTCCTCATTCAAGCCGAGTTCTTGGAACAGAAAGCCCTTTATTGTTAAGAGGTTACCGAGGAACCTAGCTATAATGGTCACTTTAAATTCCTAAGTCCCGTAACCCTGGGCATCCAAATAGCCCAAAAGCCTTATATAGTATGGTCTTTGGGCTTAATATATGAGTCCTCAGATCCTCAGGGGAAAAAGAAACCAGTTGTACCCTAAACCGTCCTGAGGAATCCTAAACCCTTAAGTTCCGAAATTCAATCCCTTAACAAGCGTCCTGTTGTACCCTATACTTGGAAGGGCAGGGGACTTAGTAAGTAGGTTAGAAGTAGGGTTATAATTGGGATAACTCCATTTAGGGTACTTATAGCTCTACTTATAACCTACTTACTAAGTCCCCTGCCCTTCCAAGTAGACCCTAAACCCTAAACCCCATAGACCCCTTTAAGGAACCCTATAGATCCCTTTAAGGAGCCCTTTAAGAGCCCTTACTAAGTCCCCTGCCCTTCCAAGCTGAGGAATCGGACCCCTGTCCGAACTCGAGCTGCCGTGCCCTCAGGGGCATTTCATCCCGGTGGCTGCCTTTAAAGGGATCCTTTATAGGGTTCCTTAAAGGCATCTATAAGGGTTCTAGAAAGGGTTTAGGGTTTAGGTGTTTCCGAAAATGTGAGTACCTTTTTTTGGGGATCCATACAATAAGGTTCCTACTATTCAGGGTACTATATTAGGGTCCCCTATTTTCGGAAAGTCCCTACTAGTATTCTCCCAGGGTTTTCGCAGTTTGAGATTAAACATCGCGAGGGTACATGGGTTTTTTTCTTACGGAGTCTTGTTCCATTTTGCCTGTCACCTTGGCAAGCTTCATTTGTTCCAGGGGAGGGTTAGGATATAGGGTGTTTGGCACCTTGGCAAGCCTCATTTGTTCTACGGTGGGGGGGGGTTAGGATTTAAGGTGTTTTGGTTAAGGGTTTAGGGTTTTATGATTTAGGGTGTTTTTGTTAAGGGTTTAGGGTTTGGGGCTGGAGAGCTGTCGCTTCAGAAGCCAAGGAGGCGGTAGATTTGCGCATAATGTAGGGTCTTATAATCAGAATAGGGTTTCGGGGATTCCTTAAATGTAGTATTATATCCCCCAAGACCCGAGTCTAATGAGTAAGGGCCCTACATTATAGAGGCGACAGAGTAGAGCCCAAAGGCCTCTCTCTCAGCCGAAACTGTCCTCAAAGAATAAACACCAGAATTAGGTAGTATTATTAGGGAGACCCCTCAAAGGGTACCCCTTCTGAACCCTACTTCTGGCTCTCTTAAAAAGGGGCCTTATAGTGTTTTTCGGGTCAGTCGAGCCCCACGTATGATTAATCCACCAGTCTACGAGTCTCCTGAGAGGGATGAATCGAATGGCGCGCCAGTTGGGTACTACAGGCCTGGATTTTCGTATATTGAGCAGGGCTTTGGATTGGATTGCAACTTCGAGCATTACCGGGATGGCGAGAGGCTCAGAACCTCAAGCAGCGCGTTCTTTGAGAGGGTCTATATCCCTAAGGGTCCCCCTAATCCTAACTCCCAAGAATCCACAACCTAAACTCCCTTAAACTCGAAGGCCGAAAGCCCGACCCCCCAAACCCAAACCCTCAAACCCCAACCCCTGAACCCTAAACACTTCTAAACCCTATACCCTATACTTCCTTAAGGACCTTAAAGCCTTACAAACCCTACAGCCTTGTAAACCTTAAAGCCTTATAAACCCTATAAGCCCTAAAGCTATAAATCTTAAAGCCGAAAAACCCTAAAGCCAGCAGTCGGAACGCCCAGTTGCTCTGCTGGCCTTCTCGGCGGCGGGCAGGGCTTGTTCACCTGCCAGGCGAGATTCGATACTATAGGCTCCTTTTTGGGGGTTTAGGGTTTAGGGGGTTTAGGGGTTTAGGGTCCTTAGTGAAGGACTCAGGATTTTGTGAGGTTTAGTTGGGACTCCAAAAGGGCTTGCGCATTTAGGGCTTGAGGTTGAGGGGTTTGGGGTTCAGGCTCAGGGTTCAACAAACTAGGGTTTAGGGGTTTGGCTTTAAGGTTTTTCGGTCAGGGGATCGGAGATTAGGGTTTAGGGAGGTTTCAGGAGCCTGAAGACTAATGCTTCTTTACATTAGGAGTTTAGGGGTACAGTTCAGGGATCCTTGTATTGAGGATCCGCAGCTGTGTCCGATGATGTCTGACGATGTGATTTAGGAGCTGTTTAGGGTTTGGGGTTTATTGAAGCTTGAACAACTATCGGGAAGCTCCGTGCTCATATGAATATATATATATATATATATATGAACCAAGTTTCTGTGCTGTACTTTGCTTACCGAGGCAAAGAGGGAATCACAGGCTTTAAAATTCCCCATAAGCCTTGCTCTGCACCCAGCCCCCTCTCTCGAATACTTCGAAGCGCCACTCCTACACTAAACCCTCAACCTTTTTCCTCTGCCCACAGCAATTGCGACTGCATCTTGAAACGCTGCCAACGAGACCCCAAGACCTCAAAGATAGGGCTTTGGACAATAAGTAATGGTACAATCATGGCCTCAATAATTAGAATAGGATTTTGGTGTATGCTATATACTAGAACAATAGTAAGGAACCCCCATAATAGCATTGGGAATTATGCACGCCACTATACTCTGCCACATATTCCCCTTAGCCAATAGGGTTTTATTGAAGAACATACCCGCCTCTGTAGCCCGCAAGCCCTCACAGTCGCCCCACTTTCGGAATACCGATAAATCCTGAACCTTCACTCCTAACATAAGCAGCAAACCCAAACCCCAAACCGTACAAACCAAAAAAGATGAGGCCTCCTCGGCCTCTGAGTGCGGTGTCGAGAGCGGAAGCGACTCCAGCGCTTCTGGCCGCTTGGTTTAGGAGTTAGCTTTAGGATTTTGGGCCGAGGCTATGCAGCTCTCTTGGGTAAGCGTAGGACACAAAGACTCCTCAAGCCCAAATTCCGAAACTTTGAACTCTATGGAGCCTTATTAGCCTAAAGCTCTTAAGCCCTAAGAACCCTGAAGCGCCTAAACCCTGGACATGACATCCCTGCAACAACCCCATCTATCCCGAACTCAGTAGTCGAGTATGTCTAGGTTTCAGTTTGGCAAACTTATTAATTTCCCTTATGGTTCCTATAGAGGTACCTATTGATAAATACTTTTCAGAGCCCCAAAACTACAACCCAGATGTAACTTTTCACCTTTTCGGGTATTATGACCTTTAGAAAACCTTGAAGATGAACCTGTAGTTCCTTCGGACACGGACAAGAAACGAAATTCACTCATGCTCCAGTGGCTACAGGCCCCAGAATCCTGAAGGACAATGGCATGTAGTGCTGCCAGTGGGGATCTCAAAACATGTCGCAACCAGCTGCCAATACTAGCAGACCACCAGGAGACCAGCACCAGGAGACCACGAGGACACTGCCAAAAGGCTAACTAACCAAATAATGGAACTACAATGGAGACCATAGGAAGTATTGGCGCGTTGAGGAGTACGCACTTTTTCCCCCCAGTGCTGGCTGGATTCGAAAGGATTCGGAAGCAAGGCGGGAATGCTTTGCCCCCAAATACTGGCGGCTCCAGGACTAGCGCGAATCTGCGTTCTGCAAAGTACCGGCGTGTTTCGGGAGACGACACTTTTGCGTCCCCCCTGTCAGGTCCCGGCAACCAGAGGGACACCCCGTTCCCCAACATGATTGCAGGTATTCGATAGCCAGAAGTGGTCCATGTCGTTTTAATTGTGTATAATGAATTCTGGCACCGGGAACTGAAAAGAAAAGCATTGACAGCCCGGCTTTGTTTGAAGCTACATCTCGCCTTCCTTGACTAGACTAAGGCCCACCTACAAAGTGTCCTTTGTAGTAGCGATTGTGGTCAACCGATCAATCTCATATTATAGGTAGTGTGTACGATAACCATAAAACAGGTTAGCCAAATTATCAACCAGTATGGAGACTGTAAGTACATCTCCAGTGACGTCGAATGTGCCATCTCTGTGGTGTGGCTTTGTGCATTTCCTTTACACGCACCTCAGGATCAGATGTCGAATCCGACAGCGCCGAGGAGAGGGCTTCGGGTAGAGTTTGTGCGAGTTCGCGTCGGGCTTTGCTCTAAGGGTCCAAGTACCCAATAATCATATACTCTCCCAAATAGTAGCCTACAAAACTACTATCCTAAACCCAAGTACCTGATTATTGGGTCCTTTGGACCCTTGATTAGAGTTAAGGTTTGAGTTCAGGGCTCAGTAGTACTGGGCGTTCCTCCGAGACTGGCCCGGAGCACCCAGCAAGTTGCTGGTAAGTTGTGAAGTACGCCCAAAGTTACTAATATAGGCGCCTAATAGGGTTTGGGGGCCCTTGTACTATAATCATAATAAGGAACCCCCAAATAGTATTGGTAACTATTTAAGCCCTTGTAGTACAGCAACCTGAGAACAAGCCAATGCTATTCCTGCGGGTTCCTGGTTAGCTATAACAATTCAGCCCGCAGCCTTGTTTAGGGTTTAGGGTTTAGGGTCCAGTATAACCGTAAAGCCCAAAACCCTGTTCCAACTATTCCAGCAGAGACGGCCAAAGACTGAAACTCATCGTTCGTAACTTGTGCCTGTGGCGCCAAGCAGTACCTGCTACCCCAAGGCTTTAGGGGTTAGGGTTCTGTACCTACATAGCCATTGCATGTACTTTGGGCTTAGGGTACCGATATAGGGACCCGTTGACGGTCCAAGTATGGGGTGAGTGTAATTAAGATTTTGCATGGTCTGCGCCTACATGTATGTAATTTTTAGAGTTTATGGAAGCCAGAACGCTAAACTGCAAAACCTTCGGGTTGAGGGTTACGTGTTGAGATCTTGTTTCAGGAAGATGACGCAGAGAACGAGGTGCATGGGAGATGACTTTGGGCTACTATCTGTCTGTGGCCAAAGCATATTAGCATTGACTGTAAAAAGCATCGCTCCTTGCAGACTTATTACGGGTGCTGTTTTGGTCCACAGCAGGATTGAGTTAAAGCTTTAAAGGCTTTGGGTTCAGGTATCCCGCACCACCCTTCAACGGAATTGGTGCTTCTGCCGTCTTCTCAACCGGAAACGTAGTCCTATGTTGCTGCAGCTGGGTTTTCAGCACGAAAACAAGTCGTTCAAAAGTCTCTCCGGGCAACATAGACCCAGTGCTAGAGTAGGTAACCTTTAATCTTTTTTGGGGTACTCCAGGTTCCGTATGACCTCTATATACTCTATACTCCCAAAGGTTAGCCTTTCGTTCTCCCGGATACCCTAAACCCTGAACCCCAATAGAGCCGGCGAGCTCGAAGATCTTGCAGTGTTGGTTTAGGCTCTGCTGTTGAGGGTTCAGGGCCGCTACGGGTTGATCCCTGAGGGTTCAGGCTTGCTTGCTATCCTTTTTTTGTCTGGGTTTAATATCATGTTAGGGTTTAGGGTTTAGGAATCATGTTAGGGTTTAGGGTTTAATATCATGTTAGGGTTTAGGGTTTAGGAATCCCTAAACCCTGAAATGAGTTCTTGCAGAAGACGAACAACCTCTCCCCCCTGCCTCGCGCTCCTGGCGCCTTCTCAGCCCTGCCCCCTCTCAAAACTCAATGAACAGTGTATTCGTAGCTAATTTCGAAAATGCTTTCAACTCAACGTAAACCGTTTGCATAACGTACACAGCAGGGTCGCGCAACACACAAATGACGAGAAAGTAGCAGCGCAACATCACACGGTCCTTTCGCCGAGCCGTCTGCGACGAGTGGTACTAACGCAGGCATTGCCAGGACTAGAAGATGCGAACAACAAAACACGAGCAATAGCAGCATTACACGACATGCAACTGTTCACAATCACCCACGAGCCTGAACAGCTCCTGCCCAAAATAACCCAACCCTCAACACCTTCAACTCCTCAAAACGTACCGACGAAACCGACATATTCCCAGCCAGGGCGGCGTTCCGTAAATACAACCAACCCCCTACATGCCGGTAGCCCTAAACCCTGGACCCCCAAAACCGTACAGATTTAGCTCGCCTCAGTAGGCTTCCGTAGGCCGTACCCGTGTGCAGACGGAAAAGAGCCTACACCCAAACCCTAAACCCAAACAGCAAAGAGCGCCCGCTGGGTAAACCGCAAACCTCGATCTCATCAACTAGTCATCGTTCTGGGAGTTTCCGGAAATGATTAAGGGGGTACCTTTAAAGGGATGCTTTCTGGGGTTCCTTACAGGGATCTATAGGGGTTCTATGAAGGGTTTAGGGTTTAGAGTTTCCGAAAATTGGGGGGTCCTTGTTTTGGGGTCCTGACAATTGGGATCCTACTATTTAGGGCACTATTTCAGTTAGGATCCCCTATTTTGAGAAACCCCCATATAAAAACCCAACACAAACAGCTTTATAAGGCCCGTATACTGCAGCCTTCACCCGAGACCATGATCCAAATAGTGTTAAAGGGAACTCCGGAAAGTTGGAATATGGATTAATGGTAGGATCCCCTATAATTTTCCTTAAAGGGGTTAGAATAATGATATTCCAACTTTCCGGCTTCTACTGTAGCTGGAAGGATGCAGCACCCTCGGTGGGAGAAGCACAAGCTGCTTGGCGAGGGTTTCGCTAGGAAGGGTTAATGTAGATAGGGTTTAGGAGCTTAGGGTTTTTAGGAGTTTAAGGTTTAATGTAGGAGCCTGATTGAGAAACCTTGGGCCTTTATCAAGGTTCCTTATATGAATCCTACAATTTTGGTCTTCTAGGCCCAGGGTTTCTGAATCAGGTTCCTACATCATAGGAAGGGTACTACTGCTGGTTAAGGGTTCCTCTAAGGGTTCTTGCAAGCGTTCTCTAAAGGGTTTTGAGCTTTGAGGATGCAGTGTCTGCTATCAATACGGTCCCTTTGAATTCTTTTGATGCGTTCAGGGTTTGGAGCAGCTAACCTTGAAGTTCAAGCCGCTAAACAGATGAGTGTTTGGGGTTGCCGCTACCAGAGGGCTTAGATTGCAGACCGTTGCCGGGTTTCGTGAACTGATCGTTCCGGTGGCAAAGATAGCTTTGGGGCTTCGGGTAATGCACGAACCTTTAAATTGGCCTTGCGACTATTGAGACTACATCGTTGTGGGATTCATGAGCTTGCATGTATGGTTGTGTGTGTGTTTCAAGGGTGCAGACTTAGGGGTGTCTCGGGCTTCGGATGTGATATAGGGGTCGCAACAATTAATGTCATTCATGTGGCTCCTTATTTCCATTCATACACTACAATGCTTCGCCAATGTCTATGCTACTTGGCCGCTTTTGTTGGACCCACATCCCCAACGGGTCCTAAATACCTAAATGGGGAGGACGCATGCCAGACCATACTAGTAGTTCTTATTATAGCTAGAAACCCTACATCCTACTATAGAAACTCGAAACCTTAAGCCCAAACCCTAGACCCTGAATCCTAAACCCTCAACGCTAGGCCCCTTTGGGATCCGCCAAAAGCCAGGACACTCCCGGCATGGACAGCCCAACGTCGATAGCTTCGCAGCCTTTGGAAGGCTCTCGGGCAAAGAAACAGTTATCGGTGTAGGATTTGCAAGGTTTACGGTTTGGGGCCTGCAGATCGGGATGTTGGCTTCAGGGTTGCCAGAGTTTAGGGTCAGCAAGCAGTCTTACGCCTTCTTTAGCTCCCGTTTGTAGAGGGGCGGGTGTTCGGTAACGGCAGCCTGCTAGAGCGGACCCCTTGTAGTCCGCTACAATACCATACATAGCATATGCCAGTACCCTAGTCTAATTCAAAGCCCTCTTGCCTGAATCCTAAACCCTGAACCCTTGGTGAACCAAATCTATAGTATAGGATCCTAACCATAGACTTGGTTAACCAAAGCAAGGAACTACAACGGAGACTATAGGTACTGTCTAGTGTCCTTGTACTGCTTCTCCATATCATCCCCCGGCTTCGTAAACTGCAGTGCTTGAGGACTTAGGCAGTTGAGTGAAGCATAGGCTACTTGTAGACCCTAAAGCCTAGTTCTTTAAGAAATTATGAAAAGACACCATCTCTTGATACTCTTGATTTTGCGCTACGGATATGTTGTAGGTTTTGGTCTTTTCGGGCTGCGGTAGGCCTCTACATATCCGAGCTCAGGGGTGTCAGGGTATAGGTTGGGTACTGCCCCCACTCAGGAACAGTTGGATAATATGCATAATATAGGTATATTAGGACCTTTATGGTAGCCCTATTACTGTATAGACTGTTACTGTATGGGGGCAGTACCCAAGATACAGGGGTTGTGCAGGTCCTTCAGATCTTCCCTGCACCAGTTGCGCGAGTTTCCGTAGCTATAGAGCTGCTTCAGAGATGTTGTGCGACTGGTGTTTAAAGGCCTGTAAGGCTGGGGCTTTAGGGGGCTGAGACCTCAAGCATGGAAAACCTGCGACCCTCAGCCAAGAAGACCATTTCCGATGGCCCGATGCCCAGCGCAAAATCATCAAAGTCACCTGTGCAACGCCGCGAACGATCAACAAAAAAGAAATTAGATCCTCAACCATCGAAACTACTCTCAAAATTATATTCTAAAGCCTAAATCTTACACCCGTCATTCCAAATCTGGTGGGGGTGGTGCTAAACCCTAAACCCTTCAAACCAACTTGGATCTTCCCGGGAGGCTTTGCAGACCCTGACCATCAGGTTCGACTCTATGAGGACTCGGGTTCCGGATGTTGAGGGTCTTCAGGTTTTCGGGGTTGGCATTTAGGGTTTTAAGCTTTTGGGCTTTGGGGTGTAGGGGTTCTGCAAAGGCTTGTAGATGTTGTTTTGGGGAGGGGCGTCTCCGTCAATCATAGCCTTAAAGATATCAGTCGAGACATTCTTCATGCAAACACATGGGGTCGGAATAAGTAGCGACATTCTCCACGCATACTCGTTATACTTAGACTGTAATATCTATCCGAGACCTTATTCTGACGAGTAGTGGAACACTTACGGTCCGCTTTACAGAACCCCCTTACACGAGGCTCCTATATTTGCGTCTAGGCTGAGCCGAAGCTGGGAAGTTGCACTCCAGCGTTGGCAGAAATGTGCAGCAAAGCGCGATGTGACATAACTCCCGTCCCGCCCCCCACCCCCCTCCCAGACACCTGTTCTTGGGAGAGAGGTCGAGAGCAGTCTTTCATGCAGTGGGCCCAATGTTTAGGAACGAACCATTGAGGCTGGCTGCTGTAGTAGTGACGGTTCATCTATGTGGACGAACCTGAAAGCTCAAAACCCTGAGCCTGAAACTTTTGTCCCTTAGCCCCAAACCCCTTTAACTTACCTTTAACGCCAAGCCTCAATCCCTAAACCCCATAAACCCCAACAAGTATGTCCGAGGACTGGGAGGAGCTACAGCAAATCGAGATTCTCTTGAGGCCCGTGGATCAGGGTGGTTAACGGAAAGGGAGTATCCGAAAATAGGGGATCCTAACATAGTACCCTAAATAGAAGGATCCTGAAGGACCCCAAAATAAGATACCCCTAGTTTCCGGAAACTCCCATATGAATCCTAATATGCGGAGGTTATCGTAGTGGAGGGCTTGGAGTGTAGGGGTAGACGAAGAACAGGGTTCGAAGCTTTCAAAACCTGAGGATAGCCTTACTATAGTCTCTTTAGGAATTATTTTTGTTTCATAAAAACCCAAGAGAATATAGACACATGTTATTTTGTTGTGGTTCTAAGCGGGGGAAAGCTTAAATCCTAAAGGCTATAGAGCTCTTGTAGAGGCCAAAACGGTTCTAAATCCGACTTGCAAAGCGCTAGTAGCGTTTAGGGTTTCATTAGGGCCTACCCTAACGCCCCAAAGTAGTTCCTTTTGGGGGTTCGTATATAGAATCCTATAAGTTAATCCCAAAAAGGAACTACTCTGGGGCCTATGGGTTCGTGAAGCCAGAAGTAGGGCCCCAAAAAAGCACATAAGCAAAAATAAGGAGAGGGATATCCGATACAAATCCCCTTATAATGAAGCGCAATAAGGTAGGGATATCCCCATAAAATGATTATGCTTATGTGCTTTATGGGTCCCTAAAGTCGTTTAGGGTTTAGGATTCATATGGGAGTTTC
Organism: Symbiodinium sp. CCMP2592; assembly: GCA_905221615.1. NCBI lineage: Eukaryota > Dinophyceae > Suessiales > Symbiodiniaceae > Symbiodinium > Symbiodinium sp. CCMP2592. Next base: position 294,511 of record CAJNDT010004447.1, read on the forward strand.
CGAAAACTGGGGGTATCTTATTTTGGGGTCCTTATAATAAGGATCCTTCTATTTAGGGTATTATGTTAGGATCCCCTATTTTCGGAAACTCCATTTTCTAAAGCTTACGAAGACTCACGGTTCCAAGGAAAGAGACAGACTTTAGGGACCCAAAAAGCACATACGCATAAACATTTTATAGGCATATCCCTACCTGGGGGATATCCCTTCCTGATTTTTGCTTATGTGCTTTTTTGGGGCCCTACCAATACCCCCTGCTCAAGGAGAGAGACAGACCTTATCTCACAATACTCAGCCCCCTTCCTTTAGGATGTCTGAATAATTAGGAAGGGCAGGGGACTTAGTAAGTAGGTTATAAGTAGAGTTATAAGTACCCTAAATGGAGTTACCCCAATTCTAACCCTACTTATAAGCTACCTACTAAGTCCCCTGCCCTTCCAAGTATAATGTAGGAACCGAGGCATGACCGTACAGACCCCCAAACCTTATTCTAAATACCAACGCCCGTGATTCTACCTGCAATCGTTACTCGTTACGCCCGATTCGAACACCAAGCCCTACAAACCCGGAACCCTCAACCCAAACCCGTAAATAGCCGTAGACCCGAAACCCCGAACCCTAAACCCTGAACCCTACACCCTAAACCCTGAACCCTAAACCCTGAACCATAAACCCTAAACCCTGAAGCCTAAACCCTGAACCTTGGATCCTATAAACCGGAGGTACATCACCGGCGACGAGGCAGCCCGTGGGCCGCATCCCGAGACGATCGGACGTCTACCCAAAGCTTGAAGGTTCCACCAAGGCTTTTATAAGGTTTAGGGGTTTCAGGTTTTGGTCAGGTGTTCGGGTTAAGGGTTTTTGGGGGTTTAGGGGTTTCAGGTTTTGGGCTTAAAGGTTTTGGGGTTTGGGCTTAAAGGGTGATGTTACCAGGTTTGGGTTGTTTTAAGGGGTTGTTGTCTGGGTGTTTAGGGTTGCGAGTTTGGGTTTAGGCTTTAGGACCGAGCTTTTTTGGTAGGGTCTTTCTTAGGGTTCCATACGGGAAGGGCTGTGTTAGAGGTGGTCGAGTTTGTTAAACCTCTGTCTTTCTTAGTTCTTTTTTTTGCACTGGTTTATTGTGAATTTAGAGGAGGTTTGGGGTTTCATACGATGTTAATCAAGAGTTTCTTGGTTTGTTCTGTCAATCGCCCTCTTAGGGCTTGACGACGGGTCGTACCGGCTGTATAGGGTCTTTGTACGGTTGGTTACTCGTGACAAGGTGTTGTTGGATATGTTTTTCAGAAGGGTTTTACATGTGAAGGGTCCCTCATCAAGAGCTTCTTGCAATAACTTCGATCCCCAATACCTAACCTTTAAACTTTTCGGTTCTTGTAGTTTAGTAGGAATCGGAAAGTCTAACCTTTGATTTCTGTGGCTTATTGGGGTAGTAAGATAAAGAAGCCCCCGCAGTTTAGGGTGTATGTTGGGGCCCCTTGCTTTCTGACGCGCTGGGCGAAGTGAGCCCCAAGGCAGACGTTGCTCGATTAGACCCTAGACCCACCAGCCCTAAATCCTAAACCCTGCTCTAAACCTTAAACCCACAGCCCTAAGCCGCCAAACATCTATAGCCTTTATTCAATATTCCATAATAAGCGCCAATAATGACTACCGTTTGGCGCTGGACCCCATTAGGTTTTTGGGCCAACGCCCCAGTTTGCAATGGGGAGTTATTTGCAGTGATGGGTTTGAGTAGTGTTTCAAAAATACAAAACCTGTCTTTGGCGGCCTACTCTCCACCATATACCCTAATTAAACCCCAAAGCCTCTTCTTATTTTGGAAGTCTATCTGCCTCAACGAATGTTTTGTAGAGCAGCGGAAGCTCGGAATTCCGAATATGAGCACTCAAGCCCGAGACCTAAGTCAAGCCCACAAAACTCCATCCCTACATGCTAAATCCTTACACTGACAAAGCCTAAACTCCTTCTTTCTGTAAACCATGTCCTACCTTCTTAACGTGAAATGTAAGGTTACCCTACACCTTACATCCCTCCCTAAGCCCTAGATCCCTCTGCAATTGAAGAATACCCAAAACCTTACATCTTCATATTCTACAACCCAGCACTTGCTTTGCCCAGGCACATCCCACGACGGCTGGGCCGGCCCATCGTTGCAGGCCCAGGCCAACGTGGATCTGGTACATAGTAGTAGCAGGTTTCAGAGTTCAGGTGTACGGCGTTAGGCTTAGGGTATAAGTCAGTAGACACATGGGTGTTTATATATATATATATATATACACACACACATACATGCATAGATCAAATACAGAACGTGTACATACAGATACACGCGTGCGTATATAGGTATATAGGTATATATGATATATGTATGTCTGTGTATGTTATATATATATGTATATATATATATATATATATATATATTTATACGGGAGAGAGCGACAGTGAGCCAGCAGCGAGGGAGGGAGGACCTCTTGGGGGATCCTTATACTGCCTTACAAGGAGGTTCCCAGGATTGAGGCTTCTGTATTCGGGCTCCTTGTTTTCTGAAACTCCCATATTCCCTGGATATTTCCTCATTTGGTTTCACCGGATCCCAGAAAAGAGTGTTTCTCAGAGACTTCGAATGCCCAACCTCGCCCGTGCCAAGTCTATGAGATAGCAGTTTTTTTCTGTAGCCGGCAGGGAAAAGTGTTTAGCTTTCTGAGAGAGTCGTGCTGGCGTGCTGGTTTGGGTTACAGTAGAAGCCAGAAAGTTGGAATATCATTATCGTAACCCCTTTAAGGTAAATTATAGCGGATCCTACCATTAATCCATATTCCCACTTTCTGGAGTTCCCCTTAAGGGTTTCAGGTTTGCGAACTTGGTGTCTGATGTGTTTGGAGCTTCTTGTAACTAGGGTCCAACCAAGATAGGTGTGCCGTGGGCCCAACTGCCACAGTCCGTACAATCTTCGTGTCTGTTTGGACCCTTCGGTCAAGGGCATTGAGGTTACGATTATCGGCTGTCGCTGGAATCCGGTATTGCTTCAGGATTGAAGGTGCAACGTGCGAATGTAGGACAGTGGAAAGTTAAATACAGAAAGCATCACACTGCAGGCCCGAGTTTTGAAGCTTTTTGCGCTCTCCAGAAATATTGCAACGTATCATAAACCCGCACCCGAAACCTTGCACCCCAAAACCCTACCCCAGCATTACGGCTTACTTTCCAGCACTTCTATTAACCATCAAACTCCCTTTTTGCCCACGGTTCAGGGCTCAAAAGGGTCACGCAGGTTTTCGTCGATCAGCAGTATCATGGGGTAACCACTCAAACAGTAGCAAGCCGCCTCAACCCTAAGCTTTTAAATCACACAAATTAGACCCCCAATCCCTACACCTACCTCTACACCATTCTACACCCTAAGCCTGTTCACCCTCATTGAAAACTAACCCCTTCTCCTCTACACTCTACACCCTAAACCGATACACCCTGAAAAAAAGACTAAGACCCTTCCCTCCACGTCCTAAACCCTATAATCTATCAGCCCTTCTCCAGGATCCGACGGCTCTCGACTTTCATCGCTCTTTTCCATGGGGCCATTTCCGGACCGGTAGTCTTGGCAAGGGAGGTTCAGGCTCAGGGGTTCACGGGTTCGGGTCTATGCCCTCATAGTAACCCATATTTTTTCAAACTGTTGTGGTATCCCGTATAGTATCCTAACTCAAAAGTTTTGAGTTAGGATACTGTAACCCTCAGGCTCAAAATAGCCCCAAAGCCTTCTATAGTATGGTCTTTGGGCCCAAAAGCCTTCAAATATGAACCCTCAGAGCCTGAGGGTAAGGGTGACTCACAACCCCATATTTAGGGTTTACCGTTTAGGACCCTGATCACCTGATCACTCGAACTGCGCATGCACAGAAGCATGGCCCTGCGGGGTTCTGCAGGGGCTCGAGTAATGTGGGTTGTATACGGTTTGTTGGGGCTTGGGCTTATATAGCAAGATGGATTGTGGGGAGTATTGCGCGGGTTATATAGAGATACGAATCCAGAAAACAAAATTCCAGACCGCGACCCAAAATCCTTAAAGCCCCACAGCTACACCCCACTCTCCAGCGATAGCATGAGAATTATTCTCCCTGGCCCTTTCGGTCGATGGCCGGCGGGTTGGGGTTGCATGAAGGGATTTGGGGCTTAAGCGCTGCCGGTCCCCTGAAGGATTTACAACGGTATTTTAAGCGGTTCTGAACAGGACAAGAAAGCAATGTGTGTTTGGGGCGCGGCGGGTTTAAGTCTTAGGGTTGAGAGCCCGAGCCTTGACTACTAACTCTACAAATTACTAGGTCCAAGGTCGCCCCGAAACCCTGAACCCTAGTCCCTAGGCTTGGATTCAGAGAGCTGGCAGCAGAGGCCCCGGAGAATCCAATTCCCCTGAATTATACAAGGAATATACCCCTAAATCATACTAGGCATCCCACTTCAATTCAAGGTATATTCCTTACTTAAGGGATATTGAGTCTGTGGAGAGCTGGCAACAAAGGTCTGCATGATCGTAACCCTAAACCCCAGCAAGCACTCGGTCGGCTCTGAGTATGCCAGGATCAGACTTGTCCCGAAAGACCAGACCGACCGAAACCTAGACGGTTCAGGGTTTAGGGGTTTAGGGTTTAGGGAACTCTACCCCCATAAGACCTATCTTCTTAAGGACTTACACAAAGAAATCTAAAGACGTAGGCTTCCTGGGGTCCAGGTAGGGCCTAAACCTAACCCCCCTGACCCAACACCTACCTAAATATCATGCACGCTGGAACCTGCGTGGCAGGACATGGCCATCACTGCCATGCTGACAGATCATGCAGGCCGCTGGCAGTGGTAGGACCCTAGCCTACACATCGCAGACATCGGCCCTAGAGCTCCGATGTCTAGGACCCAGAGTAGGCCCTTGTTCCCTTTGTTAGGGTTCAGGTTCCCTTATAAGCCCCTTTAAACCAAAAAGGGCATCCTTTCTATGCCTGGGTTACTCTTGGGTCTAGATGTAGGAGCGGCTGTCAGGCCCGAGCATGAACTGTAGACTGTAGAGTTACAGGATACCTGAACCTACCAGAACCAACTGTTTTCTGGGGTCCGTACTGAGTGGGTGCACTTTCGACTTGTTGGGACAACATTAGCTCATAAAACTGAAAGTATACGATTTTTTGCTGATGATCGCAGCAACTTGGATTATGAAACAGATTTCGCGTTGTTGGTCAGAACCTATAGGAAAGAGGCTTTGGTTGTTCAAGACATACTGATCCAAAGGGTCCTAGGTACTGTTATGGGGCATACTTCCCTGAATCATAATAGTAATTCCTAATATAGAAACCCTACATTCTACTATATAGGTACTTTGGACCCTTTGGGTTACTTACCTACCTCGGGGAGAGGGTTATAATTAGGGTAACTCCATTTAGGGTACTTATAACTCTACGTATAACCTACTTACTAAGTCTCCTGCCCTTCCAAGTAGACCCTAAACCCTAAACCCCATTTTAAGGAACCCTATAGATCCCTTTAAGGAGCCCTTTAAGAGCCCTTAGTAAGTCCCCTGATCCAGCTACATGGACCGTTGCCTAGGTTTTGAACCGCCTCCTGTCGTGAGGAACCGATTCCCGTCTGAGTCTACTGTTCCTTTCAGCAAGGTTTGGTTGTGGTTTTAGGATGTCAGGTCCTCTTCTTGAAACCCCTAAGCCCTAAACCCTAAACCGAAGGCTCTCAGGTTCAAGGTCTACGGCTTGATTTGTTTTAGGGTTTGGGTGGTAGTACGGGTCCTTATACATCCCCTAGAGTCGCTAGGAACCTCCCAAGTACACACCAACCCAGAGACTCCATTTTGTTGAATTAAAGACTATTCCTTAAACCATATTACGGACTCTACTATAACTTATAAGGTGTATTCCTTAATTCCCTGATAGAATCTCTTTGATCCTTGAAGGAGCCCGTAGGTATATTCTGCCGTATAGAACGCTGATAGATCCCTTTAAAGAACCCTTTAATCAACCCTTGGAATGCTTTTCTGTGTTCAGCCTTCGACGGCTTTGTCTTCGCGGATGGGCCAACGGTGCGGTTCGTTCCCGTGGCCACTGCTGCACTTTGCACGGGCTTTTGGTCCAACATCTCCCTCTTTGTCTCTTGTCTCTCTCTCTCTCTCTCTCTCGCTCTCTCTCGTGTCATCAGTTTAGGGTTGTTGAGTTCATTATTTATGGTCCAGGTAGTTTAGGGTTACATTCCTAGTGCTCGACAGGTACCCATGCGGCTACGGTTAGAGCCACTTGCTCCGTTTGACGTGGATGCACTCGGGTACGAGGCCCTTGGCTGTCAGGCTAGATTTCTCCCGGACTGCCAGGAGTACGATGGAGTACAACTCGGGTTTAGGGCTTAGGGTTTAAGGTTTACAGGGCTTTAGGGTTTGGGGCTTGCGGTTTAGGGTTTGGGGTTTAAGGCTTTAGTGTTTAGCGTTTAGGGTTTAGAGCTTTAGGGTTATAGGGCTTTAGGGTTTAAGGGTTTTGCGCAGGGGTTTGGACTTGATCGTCTCGGGTTTGGTTTTCTTGGCCAGGGTTCGGGGTTAGAGCCTAGGGCCTTCCCGGATACTCCAATGCCCCTGAATTAGGAATATACCTCAAGTTATAGTGCCAAATATTATTTAAGGAATATGCCTTAATTTATAACCCTAAGGCTCATAATAGCCCGAAAGCCTTATATAGTATGGTCTTTGGGCCCAAAAGCCTTGCAACATGAGTCCTTAGAGCCTAAGCGTAAGGGATATCGGAGTCTCTGGGTTCCGGCGCAGGAAGAACCGAAGCCGCCTGAAGGTTTCGGGGTTTACCAGGGTGGGGGCTATGCAGGATCTTTCTGCCTTCGGCTTCATATACCCCGGAGTCACCCTGAAACCCCAACCACGCCAAAGCTGTTTTAAATTCAAAACAGAGCCCCAAAAGCCAGTATCCGGGAGTTGAGGGTGGGGTCAGGTTTGGGGTTTTAAGGCGGAGAGCTAGGTGGGTGAGCGTGCGTTGACTCCGCTGCCGTCCGACGAGTGGTTCAAGCAGAGTTGGGCGGCGGTGCGGTCCCGTCAGGACAGCATGGAAACAAGACGGCCCATTCTCGATTGTCGTTCCACATTCATTCATGCATGGGAGGACCGGGTTCGGGGGTAGAGTTCCTTGGGGTTATTTAAAATTCATGTTAAAGGGTTCTGTCGGATTCAGGGGTTCCTTCGGTTCAGGGATTGGGTTCCTTGGGGTTCTGCGGATTTAAGGTTTTTCGGATTTTGTGAATCGGTTCCTCAGGACTGGATGAGGTGTTGTAGAGTCGTAAAGTTCGAGATGCGAAACCTAAGGTCATCTCTGCAAGGGCTACGTACCGCAGTTCTGAACCAGGGCTGTCCATTTCTGAAGTCCCAAATGCCTTCGGAAAAGGGGTTCCTTCTACATAACTATTGTGTAGGGCCTTTTCCTCAAACAACCGGTGACAGCCACGCTCTGAAGTAGGTATGCCGTTGTGGCGTTTTGTTCATATAACTTTCTTGCTGGGGTTTAGAGTTTGTGGTTGTCGTTTCGTGATCATAGGAGGCCAAAAGCGGTTTTAGCCTATGGGAGTTTAGTAGGGGTTAGGGTTCCCATAGTAGGGTTCATTTCAAGGAATCCCTACCCCAAGAATCTTAAACTCCCCTTTTGGCCTCCAACCACGTGATGTATCCGGTGCGAAGACTTTCGGAAGCAGAGCCCGCCATCTCGTTTAGGGTCATTCCTTGAGCCCTGACTGGCTCGAGGTTGAGGATGGTTTCCTATAAAGTACCTTCTCGGCTGAAAGTTCGATTCTTCAAGGTTGACTTATTTAAATTTACCTTTGGTTAGTAGGGAATGGAGGAATGGGGTACAACTACTATTGCTACCATGCTTCCATTCCCTACTAACCAAAGGTAAGCTTATCAACAGCATATGGGAGGTTGTCAAAATTATGGCCCTTTTTGGGTATGCTAATTAATTATTAGGTGCCGTATTATGCTAGGGACCCAAAAAGGGACCATAATTTTGACAGCCACCCATATGGGAGGTTTAGTGGCGACTCCCTTGCGTTTCGGTCCGACGAGAAGCGACAGCAAAGCGCAATTTCTGTAGCGCAGCATCCCCCAGGACAAGCCACCCTATATACGCACAAACCCAAGGAGCACGGAAGGTCAGGTGTATTCCTTCATTACCCCATGTAAGGGCCCAAGTACCTGATAATCATATACTCTCCCAAATAGCAGCCTACGAAAATACTATCCTAAACCCATGGCCAAGTACCTGATTTTTGGGTCCTTTGGACCCTTAGGGTGAGCTATCGTCTCCATTGTAGTTCTTTTTTTGTTAATCCGAATGTGAAGTAGAGGATCCTAACCATTAATTTTGCTGACCCGAAAAGGGATTACAAGGGAGATTATAGGCAAGGTGTAGTATTCCTTCATTAAGTATCGGGTATTAGCCTCTCTCGGGAGCTCACCGGGATTTTGCGCGAAGATACACAGGATCACGAAGAGCAGCCGCTGAGAAGGACGCACAGTGTCCCGGCGAAGGTTTGCCCGCTGTCGCATGTGAGACTTTTATGGGCTTAGGGCTGAGGGAAGTCTTCACAGGGCCTGTCTTCCCAAGGAAGTCATGATTACACAGAGACTCCAATATCCCTTAATTAAGGATTAGTCCTTAAATCATATAGGGGATCCTACTATAATTTAAGGCATATTCCTGAATTAAGGGATATTGGAGTCTCTGGGTACATCCGGGGGATAAGTGTCGCTAGGATCTTAATCGTAAATAACTGTCGCAGCGCCTCATACGGAGGCTTTCGAGTGAGGGATAGGCCTGCTTGCGCCTCAGGCCACATAGTCATAGTGGGATAGTAGGTGAAATTCTATATATATATATGTATATATATGTATATACATATATGTGTATATAGCTAGGAAGATACAGTCTATCTTATATCTCATGTGATATGCGCAGCCTTCTTGTCATTGTTATGTCCAGGCAGCCCTAAACCTCGAAGCTCCATCTCCTAAACCTAAGTCGCAACTGATTTCAATGCGTGGCAGATGGGAGTTTCCGAAAATTAGGGGGGGGGGGGGGTCCTTATATTATAAGGATCCTTATTATAATAATAAGGATCCTACTATTTAGGGTCCTATATTACCGTCCCCTATTTTCGGAAACCCCCAGATGTCTCGACCCGGACAGGCAACGCGGGTGACCTTCAGTCAAAGTGACGATGCGCGGCGTGCTCGTCGTTCTGTTCGAGAGCTCTGGTGTCGGTCGTACAATCTCCAAACTTGCGGTGACCAGAATGCAATACTATAGGTAGGCCTCGGTGATATTTGACATTTTCCTCTATATTGAGCTTAAGAGGGTACTATTATCCGAGATGCTTCGGAGGCTTCAACGGGCTGACCTAGAATATGTAAGGCAATACGACAAGCCCTAAAGAGAGCCATGCTTTCGAGCTTAAGCTTCTTGACAAGCCCCGTCAAGTACGGGACTACATAATGCGCAGGCCTTGTGATATAGGGTATATATCCTGTATGGACGTACTTAATCTAAGGGATAGTAGGCCTCTTTGATGTTCTGTATGTCTCCCAACTTTCTCGTTTGATTCCTGCCGAACCCTGTGAACCTGTAGACTAAACCCAACACCCCCAAATCCCAAACACCAGTATCCAAGCGACGTGACCAGACCGAATGCTTGTTGCATAAACCTTAGCAGCCCTGTGTATCAACCTAAACAACCCCAATAGATCAATAGACAACGTGAACGCCTGAAAGCCACGTGTACATAACCTAGAAACCCAAACCAGAAACCGTAAAGGGCGCTGCACCTACTCCTTCAAATCCGAGGTATTCACGGACTCAGGTAAACCTTGATAGCTCAAAATCTACGCTCCTGAAGCCCTAAAACATTTATCGGACCCACAACTCCGAACCTTCCAAAGCTTTCTATGCCCCCTAAACCCTACAACCCCAAACCCCTAAACCCACAAGTCCTGAACCCTAACCCTAAACCCTAAACCGTTAACCCAAAATCCCAAGCCACAAATCCTACCCCGCTTGAAAACCAAGGTAATCATGGAAGCATCGGGCATCCCCACATTTGTGGGGCCATTTGCCGCACGTTTCAATCCCAGGGCTCCTGCACAGATGGCGATCAGTGCCCTGCCTGCTTTGAAGGTTGAACCTCGTAGGAGGCCAAAAGGGATTTTAGCCTATGGGGGTTTAGTAGGGATTCGGGTTCCCATAATAGGGTTCATTTCAAGGAATCCCTACCCCAAGAAGCTTAAACCCCCCTTTTGGCCTCCCATCGGGTCTCACAGGGAATTTTATGTGTTTCTTTTCTCACGGTTTGCTAAAGATTCTGGTCTTATGATTCTTAAGTTTGGTTATGGGTCTTACCGGAGCCATTGATGCTGTGCTTAGTTGTTTGTTTGGAAGGGCTTTTTGGGTTTGGGGTTTGTGGGGTTGAGGGGGCAGAGAGCTTTGGGTTTGGCGTTTATGGCTTCAGAGTGCTGCAAAAGATGATAAATATAGGTGCCTTAATCATCAGAATAGGGTTTTGGGGCTCATGATACTATAATTATGATAAGGAACCCCCAAAGTAGTGTAGCAAAGGTATATATTAAGGCCCCCGCATTTTTTTAAGGGTTTCCGTCCCGTCACCAGACCCAGGAAGCCCAAGGCCCCCTCAACCCTAAACCTTAAACCTCTACTAAACCTCTAAACCGTTCTCATAGGGATCCTTAGGGGTGTAGGGGGACGGGGGGTAGGGGGCCTTAAGGCCCACAATAAGGACTAATAAGGCCTATTTAAGGCAATCTAGTCCCCTACACCCCTCCCCCCTACACCCCTAAGGATCCCTATGAAAACCCTAGGATGCCCAGTAGTGCCCTTATTCCCTTTTTGTAGTCCTAGGTTCCTTATAAAGTTACCCAATACCAAAAAGAGAGGCCTTTTTATTCTTAGGTTACTGGGTATCCTAGAACCCTAAATCCTAAATAACCTCGTCCTGAATCCCCCATTCAGGGGGCATTGGGCTTTCTTTGGGAATTTCAGGTTGTTTAGGGTGTAGTTGCCCGATATAGGCTTTATGGCAGGAGTTCGGGATCCCAGGAGGGGCCCGCATGCCACAAGATCTTCAGGTGTTGGGGAATATTTGTTGGAAACATGAGGTTCGTGAATTATTGATGTTCAAACCATTAAGGTTTGCTTTGCCCACCTAAAGATGTTTAAGTTTAGTGTGTGTGTGTGTGTGTGTGTGCGCGTGCGTGTGCGTGTGTGCGTGCGTGCCGGGTGGGCATAAACATTAACAGCATACGTAACATCTCTGGTTCCTCAGCTAAGATGTTCTCGACTTCTTGTGTGATGTGTGTTTAGTAACCTGCCTTCATAGCTTCTCGGCACGCTCGGCGACGTTCCCACAAAGGGCTCCCGATACCATTTCCGCGTCAGCTTCCGTCCCATGATAGGATCGCAATTCTCATGCTTTTGAACGAGAGGGATGGGTTATGAATCAGAGGTTTGCAGTATGAGGTTGAAGGCAAGCTGTCTATTGGGTTTAGTGTTTAGGAGGCAGAAATTGGCACCGGCACCGTAGATCCTAATTACCCACGCGCTCAAGTTGCAGGCGTGATTGTAACGCTCGATGGGCTTAGGATTTGGGCGAAGCCCTGTCTGCAGAGGCTGAATGATTCTAGTATACTGTGTTCTAGTCATTTCGGCCAACATGGGCCAACGGAAACATATTTGCGTGTGGGATCCATCTACATTCCATAGTAGGATTACCACAGTCAGAACCCGAAATAAAGTAGTAGGTTATGGTAGTTTAAAGTATCTTGAAAGAGCCCTTTTCGAGTGCCCGGTGTTGGACTTGGATCAGTTACCTCCCTGCATCGGTCCTGCCCAAACAGTGAGGTGCGCGTGTTGTCACCGCCGACATCCGCCGGCAATACGGATGGATAAGCATCAGCGGCGAATTATTCAGGAATTGGGGGGCGAGGACCCACCAGACCGAAGATTCCTAGGGGTTTAAAGTAAAAGCCAGAAAGTTGGAATATGATTATCCTAAACCCTGTATGGTAACTTATAGGGTATCCCACCTTGAAACCATATTCCAACTTTCTGGAGTTCCCTTTAGGGTCTTGGGGTTTCAAAGTTTCGGGTTTAGGGCTTAGGCTTCGGACGTCTGTAGCCTTCTTGTCCAACAGCACAGCCGTACCCCATACAGGTAGTTAGGACCCTCTGAGTATGTATCGAGGGCATGGTTGCCTGTCATGGCCCAGTGCTCAGGATTGACGGTTCAGGGCTTAGGATTTCGTAGTTGGGCGTGTGGTCTTAGGTTTGCGTAGGGCAGCGGGTTTTAGGGCTTGGGTGTGGGCTCTACCACCGCAAACATTAAGGACCGCAAGGGCTCTGTTAGAGGGCCCCTAAACCCTAAACCCAAAACCCTAAACCCTAAACCCTGGTAGTGAGTCTGGGTGGATCTGGATTTGGCTCAGCTCGGACGAGCCGTTCAATGCCACATAACTAATGTAGGAACCTGATTCAGAATATATTAGGGCTCATCGAAGGAACCCTAATAAGGACCCAAGGTTTCTTAATCAGGTTCCTACATTAGGTCTTTTACTTGGGGGGCGGATGGTAGGGGGCTGAGTGCATACACGGCCGTAGCTCTTCTGAGGAGCTGGTCAGTTGACATTTTGTTTCCTGTCGTGGCTGCAGTTTCGGGTGCAATTGAAAGAGTTGTCGTCACACGAGCATATACTACCCTAAGGGTCCATGTATTCCTACGGTTGATGATGTGAATCCTGCATGACCCATAACAAGGAAAAAGCCATGATTCCCATAGTCTAGGGTCATTAAGGTAATGCAGGATTTATATCATCAACCATGGTACATACATCGGCCTTAATGTAGTCCTTATTTCGGTATTTCAGACCCCCAGGGCTATTGCATCCGGCATCCTCGTTGGTACGGGAGCTTGAGTTTACGTCTTGGCGGTTACTTGTCCTCGAAGGCTAGAACCTGCCATCGTGCGTTCGTGGCACAACTTCAGTTGCAGCGCCCTTTGTCGATGCATGAATCCTAACCCTCGATCGACGACTCTTTTCATCTTACTCAGCCGCCTCTTGACAAACCGACAAGCTCGACGGTTACGAGTCGCTCAACAGCATGTGCAAAGATGTTAGTGAGGGCAGGCTGGCGACGCAAGTGCCACTTCATTATCGTCTCACAGAGTCCGGAAGTCTAAGCAAACATGGAAGGCGGAGTGCGACGCATGAGGGACATCGCCCCGAACCTCCCCAGACCCACAAGCCGAAACGCCAAAACCTGCGCTATCAAACCATGTAGCTACCCAGAGGCTCCAAAGTAGTTCTTTTTTGGGATTACCTTATAGGATTTTATATATGAGCCCCAAAAAGGAACTACTTTGGAGCCTTAGGGTATAGCAGAACATAGCCACACGCACACACACTCTCCACTCCCCACCGGCTTCTGCCTGACCCTACAGTAGAAGCCAGAAAGCTGGAATATCATTATCGTAACCCCTTTAAGGTAAATTATAGGGGATCCTACCATTAATCCATATTCCAACTTTCTGGAGTTCCCTTTAAGCCGAAGCAAGTTCGTCGAGCACTGTACATCCAGTACATCTTCATCGTGACCCGTACCTTAAACCCTATAAACCCGTAACTGAACGCTCGACCCCTAAACCCTAAACCCCTTAGTATAGCGGCCTCAGTCATTACATATACCATTTTGCGGGCTCCGTAGTATATGTATAGTCTAATGGGCCCCAAAACCCTATTCTACTTATCAAAGCCCCTACATTACCCTATATTATGCCCTAAACCCCTAAACCCTAAACCCTAGACCCAAAAACCCAACACACTTTAAAAAAAAAAACCCTAGACCCCTAAACCCTAAAGCCCTTACCCTGTGTTCATGGAGGAGATCGGAAGCCTTGTCTTCGGGACATTGGCTGAACGATTGACCGCCATGCAGATGCCAAGCAGCATGACAGTTTAGAGGATTAGGGGTTTAGGGTTTAGGGTTTAAGATTTGGGGGTTTAGGGGTTTAGGGGTTTAGGGTTTAAGGTTTGGGGGTTTAGGGGTTTATAGGGTTTAAGGTTTGGGGGTTTAGGGTATAAGGTTTGGGGGGCATTAAGTATCATAGGAGGCCAACACGGGTTTTACTATGGGGGTTTAGTAGGGATTAGGGTTCCCATAATAGGGTTCATATTAAGGAATCCCTACCCCAAGAATCTTAAACCCCCGTTTGGCCTCCCATCACAGCAAAAGCCAGAAAGTTGGAACATCATCCTCATGCCCTTGTGGTAAAGTATTAGCGGCGGATCCTATCACTAATCCTCCTAGAGCCATGTTCCAACTTTCCCTAGGGCTCCAGTTACCTAAATAGTAGGTTACTAACCATATAGTCTATGCCCCAGTAACCTACTATTTAGGTAGCTGGAGCCGTAGGGTTATTCTGGGGTTCACTATTTCCGGAGGGTGTAACGTTGGGAACTTGTCTTTGTAGTTTCATGAGTTTCTGGACAGTCTTGTGCGGAATTCCGCAGGAAGCTGCTGCAGCAACGTCTGATGTGTCAGTGCATGCGCACATATGTAGTGTTTATTCATGCAGATTCCTGGGCAGTAACGAAATGCGCATGCAGGCGTGTGCGTGATGTATATGCGCTCAAGACTTGACTGACGTGCTCGCATGAACGTACATGCAAGACCATGCGAGGCAAGGACAGCAGAGACGGAAGTGCAAGCACATACTTACACAAGCGAACGCGGCCACCTGTTTTTTGTCTGCTTTCTTTGTATGCCAAATGCAAACCTGCCTCAACCCGAGCATGATCAGACGGGTTGGTCCGCAGGTCTCCCCCTCCCCAGTTTCCTGCACCTTACGTATCATTGTGGAAGCGTTTAGTTTAGGCCTTAATGGTTAGAATAGGGTTTGGGGGGTATGTTATAGTTACTATAACTATATTAAGGAACCCCGAAAAGCCCTATTCCAAGAATTCAGGCCCCTACAATTACGGCACCCTAAACCCTAAACCCTAAACCACAGATGCATGGCTGCCCAAACCCCAAGGATGACGTCAAGGCTTCAGCTAGCCGCTGCGTAGGATTTAGAGTTCAGGCTCCCAAATTTTAAAGGGTCCAAAGTACCTATACAGTAGAATGTAGGGTTTCTATATTAGGAACTACTTTTATGATTTAGGGATAGGATACTGGATACTATTATGATTTAGGGATAGGGTTTCTATATTAGGAATTACTATTATGATTCAGGGAAGTATCCCCCATAACAGTACCTTTAGGAACCTTTGGGGCTTCTATTCACACCCGATGAGAGGCGCACCCGAATTGTTCTTTACTAACCAGTGGTTTGGGGTTTAGGGTTTAGGGTTTAGGGTTTAGGGTTTAGGATTTAGGGTTTAGGGTTTAGGGTTTAGGGTTTGGGGGTTTTAGGGGTTTAGGGTTTAGGGGTTTAGGGGTTTAGGGGTTTAGGGTTTAGGGTTTAGGGTTTAGGATTTAGGGTTTAGGGTTTAGGGTTTAGGGTTTCCCTGGCTCTTTAGCTCCTTATTTAATAAGGATTATCATCATCCCTGGCTCCTTAGCTCCTCCAATATCAATGGTTAGTTAGTTTACGAGCCACCCACACTGGGACCAGAATCTTAGCCGTCGCCTGTCCAATGCTAAATAGTTTTAGCTTGCACGATGATTGTATGCTCCTATGCAGGTTGTCTGCAAGCCAATCAAGCCTGGGTTTGGAGTACAATGCGTGAATGGCTTGAATACCCATTTTATGCCTGCTCAAGGAGCCGTGAAATTTCCGGAGGGCGTTCTACCTTTCTTTAAATTATCTGCTTACTTCAATCTCCTCCAGCAAATGGATCGCAGTGGGGACTGCTGCGCAAAACAGATGTGGAAGTCGTTGTTGACGTCTGCATGCTGAAATCGCTGAAACCAAAACCCCTTAACCCTGATCACTAACCCTGATCACTCTTTGCAGCTGCAGAGCGAAATATCTTCGAGCTGTATGGGATGCCCACAAAGGGTGGCTGACACGAGGTTTGTATATTCTGGCGAGCTATCTGAAACCCCTTGCAAGCACTGTGGAAAGGTAGACCTCGACCCCTCGAAGCCCTGGTCCGAAAGCCTGAAGCCCTGCAGCAGCGGCCCCACCCCCCACTCTAACGCCCTAAACCCTAGACCCAGCCCTAAACCCCGAGCCCTAAAGCCGAAGCCCTGAACCCTAAATCCGCACCCTAAGCGCCAACCCGAGGATGGGCAGCAACGCAGACCCTGTGGTCGAGATGCTGGATGCCGCACAGCGTGCCAGGAGGGGTTTCGGGAAGTCTCGACGGCACAAGAAGCTCAAACTAATGTAGGGACCTCTACAATCAGATAGGGTTTCCTTAAGGCTCCCCTTAAAGGGATCTACAATCACCAGAGTGTGGGATCGTAGTTTTGTATTGTTACAGATCCACTGTACGATGATACTATTACTACTTAGAGTCGAGCTTGGGCTTAAGTTCATGGTGAGTTTACAGTTTCAATAATATATTCCCGGGTCATGGGTTTAACGTTCCCGGGGGATTCAGGGATGCCTGTTGCACCTGTTATTGTTCAGTTTATTCCATCTGACTACGGGCTCAAAACTTGCTCTTTTGCAGGGCAGGGGTCTTCGCGGTTCAACCTTTGGGGTTATAGGGTTTAGGAGGTTCGGGATGGGGGAGCTTCAGTTTGAGACGCCGGGTACACGGGTACAGGGGTTTGGGGTTAGAGGCGTTCGCTGGTCAGGCTCAGGTTTGCGGGGGGCTGGGGGGTTGGGGTTGATGGGTCAGAGTGTAGGGTCGGGAAGACCAAATGAGCCACTGACATGAATCTGAGCACCAAGTCGTGGCACTGAAGGGGTTTTGGGTTTAGGGTTTAGGGTTAGGGTTCTACGTATTTAGCGATCATGTTTTGAGCTTTTGCGCTCTATGGCTGAAGCATACGGATCTGACGATTATGGTTTTGTTCCGGAGTGCCCGTTCCGGCGATCCGCTTTCGCCGGCTACTGGATCCTTATGCTTACTAGACTTGGGTGGTGCGTTTCCCTAGCTTAAACCCCAAATCTTGAGATTCTTAAAAAACTTTAAACTCTAAACCCTAAACCCCAAATCCCCAAATGGTTGATGGCGTTTTTAGTTGGTCGAGCTCACAATTTGGGATGAAAGATTCATTCATCCGGGTTCTTGTTGAGGAACTGAAAGGTTGAGGTTTCAGTGTTCAACTGGGTCCAGGGTTCAGGGTTTAGGGTTCTTGTGAAGGAACTTATGATAAGTTGCCACATAGTGCCACAATAGGGAACTATGCTGTTTAACCATGGGTCCATACCTAGACCCCCAAAAGTAGGTACAACAATGGCCTAAAACCTATAAAAGGCTGTTATGCTATATACATACTTTTGGGGTCCAGGCATTAACTATTATGGTATCGTTTGTCAAGTTCCTTAAAGGGAGGCTAGGTCCGGTTGGGGATTTGAGTCTGGGGTTGCTAGGGTTCTAGGGATGGGGATTTATGATTCCGGGTTGTTGTTGATGTTTCTGGGGCTCTTACGCTTTAGGATTGCTGGATCAACCACGAAGGCGGCGTGTCACGGCGCAAGATCTCTGTGCGGAGGTCGTTGAGTTGGGTTACAATTGCTTCACCAAGAACCGCCTGTCCTACTGTGCGCCATGCAGCTGTTGAAGAGGTTTTCTCCAGAGTTGTGTCGGAAGGCACCAGCCGGAACCGGCCTTGTGATTGTGGCCAGTTTGACGACCGGTAGTTGGAACAACCGTCATGTGGGAGCCCTTGTATCCCTATCTCTTAAACCCTGTCATATGGACTTTCTTGCCATTGCAACGTTTACCCCCCCCCCCCCCCCCAAGCCTCGTTTTTAAGCCCTGCACCCTAAAAGCCTGAACTCGAATCCCCGCACCGCAGCTTGGAGGCCTGTGCACATGGATCGTCACACACGGAACCTTTGCAAATACTTTCGGCATATGAGTTGCTCGGCCGGGGTTCAGGATTGAAGGTTTGGGTTGACCCAACCCAAAACCCTCAACCTCAACCCTTAAAATGAAGCAACAGGGTGTCGGGAAGTCTTCGGGGTCAAGGGTTTACTGGCCTACCTGAACGACCAAAGGACCCTTAACCCGTACAGGGCCGCACACCTTCTCCGCTAAGCTTTACTTTAGGGATCGGGTTTAGATCAGTCCTATCAGTCCGGATGCCCCTGACCACTTCCTAGTAGCAGAGTAGGCAACATTTATCCTTCTTGGGGTAGTATAGTCCGTATATAATCCCTATATAACCGAAAAGGTTAACCTTTAGTTCCCCATGATACCCGACAAGTAGGACTTGGGAACAGTAATTATACTCTTAGTCCCCAAGTCCCCCTGTCTTGGTCCTTGCTGCTTCGAGCTTTCCGTATTCGCCGGAATTGAATGCTAAGATACAGGGCACGCTGTATCATTGAGGACATACCAGGAAACCAAGTACTTATTGGAAAACTCTGATTATACTCTACACAGGGGTCGAGAGAACTAGTTACAGCATTCCCTTATGAACCCTCCTTTCAAATAGATGACAGTACAGTATACCTCCAAGCCTTCTTACCCTGTTCTACTTGCTGATGCCCGGGTCAAGCAGCTTGAACCCGAAACTAGAATGCTCTTGAGGGCTTGGGCATGGTTTAGGGTTGGTTTAGGGCATCCTTGACCGGTGAAGTGAGTCCTGCAAACTAGAACCCCATCCAGCCCCTAAGCCCTACTTGGAAGGGCAGGGGACTTAGTAAGTAGGTTATAAGTCGAGTTATAATTAGGGTAACTCCATTTAGGGTGCTTGTAACTCTACTTATAACCTACTTACTAAGTCCCCTGCCCTTCCAAGTAGACCCTAAACCCTAAACCCCATAGACCCCTTTAAGGAACCCTATAGATCCCTTTAAGGAAACCCTAACCCCCAACTGTTTGAGGAACTTGACATAAGGATCGATCGGGCTCTGAAGGGCTCTTGAGGATCCTTCAAGGATGATGCACGCGTGTCCCGTCTTTCGCCCTCAGCCCCGGAACTACCCAGAGACTCCTTGGCGTTCCTCTAGGACCCAGAGTAGGCCCTTATTCCCTTTTTTAGGGTTCAGGTTCCCTTATATAAGCCCCTTTAAACCAAAAAGGGCATCCTTTTTATGCCTGGGTTACTCTTGGGTCTTGTCCTTTAAAGGGATCTATAAAGGCTCCTTTAAGGGATCTTATAAGGGATCTATAGGCTCTAGGGTTTAGGGGATTCCAAATATCCCTTAATTAAGGAATATTCCTTAAATCATATTAAGGATCCTACTAGAACTTAAGGTATATTCCTTAGTCAAGGGGTATTGGAGTCTCTGGGTAATACTACAGAAGCTTGAGTGAATATGCCACCCACAGCCCGATTCCAATTATAACCCTAAGGGTCCAAGTCCCTAGTAATCATGGACTCTCCCAAATAGTAGCCTACAAAACCACGATCCCAAACCCAAGTACCTGATTATTGGGTCCTTTGGACCCTTAGGGTTAAGGCCTCCACATTTAGTCCCAGCAAGCAGGCTTCTCGACCTGAACATTTTTGTTCTTGGAACCCCAAACTTGGGGCCTTAGGGATGCTTTTTAAGACAGATGGGATTCTCGATTTAGCTGGAGGAGAAGCTCTAAATTTTGGGGTATTTGGGTATCTTTCTGCACCGCAAATCTTGCTTGCCCTCGACCGCCCCAAAGTGCCCAAAACCGTAAAAACACTCAACTGAAAGTGCCCTGGCACCTGAAAGTCCTGATCCAAAACAACAGCCTGAACCCCAAAGACGACACCCTAAAGCCTAAACCATTAAACCGCTGAGCCCTAAACCCCTAAACCACTAGAAGTCCTAAATCCCTAAACCCCGAACCCTGGACCCCTTTAAACCTTAGACCCCTAAACCATCCTAAACCGTGAACCCCTGAACCCCAAAACCCTTAAATCTTAGAACCCTAAACCCTAAACCTTATCAATAAAGGCTACCCTAAACCCTAAACCCTAAACCCTAAACCCTAATTAAGGTGTTCAAAAAAAAACGTTATCCACCCTGCCTGAGGTTTGCAGCAACTCTTAGGGCTTCTCCGGCACATTGGACAGACTGCCGAAGCTACAAGGCTCCATGCCCTGTTCAGCGAGGCCGGGGGAGCGAGGGGGAGGGTTTAGGGTTTAGGGTTTAGGGGTTTAGGGGTTTAGGGGTTTAGGGGTTTAGGGTTTAGGGTTTAGGGGTTTAGGGGTTTAGGATTCAGGTTTTGGGTTTAGGGTTTAGGATTCAGGGTTTAGGGCTTAGGCTTGAGGGTTTCGGGTTTGGGATGTGGTGTTTTCTTCTACCTTAGGCGTTGAGGGAAGTTTTTCATGTTATCCCCTGCTGGGAAGACTTGGACCTAGAATTACAACCCTGCTATTTGGGAACTTGTACCCGCAGGTTGATGAGACTCCAAACCCTTACAAGCTCTAAGCCCTAAGCTCTTGGAGGTTTATAGGGTTGGTGGCTCATGTTTACGCCCCACTAGAGGTACTTTGCTGGTTCTTGGTAGTTCCTTCACCTAGTAGTAGAATGGGTAGCCTTTAACCTTTTTGGGGTATGATAATCCCCATATAACCCCAAAGCTTAACCTCTAGTTCCACAGTATACTCAGAAATGAGTTCATATATATATATATATATATATATGTGGACTTCACTGTTTGCTGGTATGCACGGCATGTTTCAGGCTGTAAACCCCCAGGATTGCGTAAGGTTTTGTTCGAGCGGCATACGTATTCAAAGTTTAGGATTTGCGATTCGGCGGGTTTTTGCGATTAGCTAATAAAGTGGCCCAAGGTTTCTGAATCAGGTTCCTACATTTTTTGACCCTAAATTC
The DNA here is from genome assembly GCA_905221615.1 of Symbiodinium sp. CCMP2592. Taxonomy (NCBI): domain Eukaryota; class Dinophyceae; order Suessiales; family Symbiodiniaceae; genus Symbiodinium; species Symbiodinium sp. CCMP2592. The sequence continues at coordinate 315,493 of CAJNDT010004447.1, forward strand.
ATGGTTCGGCCGCCGCTTAAGCCCCTCCACTTCGATGGTGCACAGTGTCAGTAGCGTGTCAGTACCGTGTTGCTGCCAGTACCTTTTCAGTGCCGCTTCAGTATAGCGTGTGAGGGGGATCAGGGCAGGGCAGGGTAGAGGGGCAGGGCAGGAGCCAGGCATTGCCCACACAGGCTCCAACGACCAGTCGTCATTTTACGACGCACTCGACATTACACTGTCGCAAGATGTTTCCGCTTATGAGCCAGTCACCCAGTCTACGGCAAGCCTTAATAAACCCTAATACCGTAAACCCTAAACACAGAGGGACTTCGGTAAAAAGGGGCTCAAAAAAATAAACCCTCTTAAACCCTGGGGCGTAGTTGGTTTGCGGCCTGCGGGTCCTGCGAGGTGCGAGAGCAATGCTGCAAGGCCTCCGTTGACCAGTGGCAGTGGAATGCACCGCCCTTTAATAGAGTTTAGGGGGTTTGGTTTAGGGTTTAGGATGAATATAGGATTAATAGGGTTTAGGTTTAGGGGTTTAGGAGCCTTCAACATTATTTTGTGACAGGCTTTTCCTAGGTTTATGTCAGGTTCCTGATGATGTACCGCAAATGACTCACCTCTTAAACCACAACCATTTGTGAAGAAGGCATTCTCCGGATTATGGCTTCAAGTGTCTCCGGTTTAAGACGGTTTGCAGGAACCTGACGTTTTGCAAACAGGCGTTCCAACTTGTCGTTTCACCCCGGAGGGTGTAGGCATAGTAGTAGAGTAGGTAGCTTTTAACCTTCTTTGGGGTACAAAAACCCCTGTATAATCCCAATAATACTCCCAAAGGTTAACCTTTAGTTTTTCAGGATACTGGACGAGTAGGTAGGGTTTAGGATAGTCCAGCAAGCCGCGGCTGTTTCGCTCCATCTTGACCCCAAGGCCTGCGTTCATGTATCTCTGGTTTGAAAGCTGCAAACTGAACCTCAGGCTGTGCGTACGAAACAGCGAAGAATCTGAGCTCTAAGCCAATACGAGAAATATGTGATCCGTGTCGGTCTTCATTTCAGCTTCGGCGACAGATACTTAGGGGCCATCAACATGAACAAAGAGCATCACCCTTCTGTCTTGCATGTGCCGGACGTCAGACGATCAATGCAGGGATGCCCGGTGTTGTGGTGCTTCCAGACCTGCAGCTTTTCATCGTTTCACTGTTACAAAAGTCGAAATTTGATTCGAACGTTCTGCTGTGTTGGATCGGGTTTGTGCACACCCTAATTTGTGTGTATATATATATATATATATATATATATATATATATATATATATATACGTATCTTTATATGTTTATAAGACAGACTGCGTACACATGTTCGTAAGTACGTATGTACGTAAGTACCTATGTGTTTGTGTATGCGTATGCGCACTTATGTGTGTCTGTCGGTCTGTCTGTGTGTCTGCCTGTCTGTCTGTCTGTCCGTCTGTATGTATGTGACAATGCATACAGACGTATGTTCATATATACATAGATACAGAAATGGAATAGGGAATCACGCTGTTGGTTAGAACGAACTTTCTTGGATTTCTGTGGTTTTCAGTCTTGAGGCTTGTTAATCGGCTTAAGGTGCAGTCTTTCCCGGTGGCTGTTGGGTGCCCAGTCGTCGGCGTCGTAGCAGTCGTAGACATAGTTGCGGTCGCAGTCGTGGTCGTGCAACTGCAGCAGCTGTAGCAGCCCAGCATCAGCCGCAGCGTCTACGCCTGCAGTCGAAATAGGCTTTGTGGAAATGGTAGCAAAAGCAGCTCGCGCGGAATTACAAGAAATTCGTCGATTACCAGCGCTACCAGCACAGACTTTTCTCAGCCGGCTAAACACCAAGCCTCCCCTGCGTGGCGCTACAATAATGCCTACACCCTCGTCTCTCTCTTCAGTGAGCTTGCATCATGTGTCAGCGCCGACACCGATTTTGTACCAGAGCGGACTTAGATTGGTGTTCTGACACCCATCTCTTCGTGTCGGTATAGACTTGCAGAGAAGCTTCATTCGGCATCGCCGCATAGAAGATACTGCATAACCAATTACAACTGGGAAGTAAGCATAGAGTTTACAGCATGTGACGGCATGGGTCATGGGACGAGGTGGTGCTGTATTGGATAGAGAAGCACATCCGAACCGAGACTTGGAAAATTATGGTGCTACGGGATTCGCTTAATAGATAGAGTCTACGGTATGAGTCTAGACAACAGCGTCTCTTGTTCCCAGGAGGCAGTCATCATGTTGTGTCGTGTAACATGTTATGCCAACCGCAGTAGGCACAGATTGACTGATGTCTACAGCGCAACATCATCTTGTATGCCCGACCTTCTACCCCGACCCTTGCCTGCTACAATCCATGTTTGGTATACTATGAACCCTGTTGTCTAGTCGTTGCAGGGACAGGGAGTTGGGAAGTAATGTAGCGGCTTTACTGATTAGAATAGGGTTGTTGGGGGTCCCTCATTATAACTATAGTAGAACATACCCCCAAACCCCACTCTAATCACTCAGCCCCTACAGTAGCCATCTGTAGAGCGCTACAGATCTGGCATCTTTTTCTTCCAAGTGAATCATGCAGAATGCCACGCACCTACAAACACAAGCACGCGGCTTAAATCAGGTGGATTTTGCATTGAATGTGTATCGACATTCATGATTGACAATGATTGTGTATATATGTGTACGTTTAGTACGTTCATGCATACCAGTCAGCAGCTTAAAACACGCCCTACACCCTAAACCCCAAAGTACGGCTCTGCAGCTGCATGCATGTATCTTGGTATGTGCGAATTGCCAGGTATCGACAGTCAGAGGAAACCCAAGTTATGCATCCATATCCATTATGAAAGAGCGCGTGCTGCATGCGCATGTCTGCAAAAGTTTCGCAATGCATAAAAGTGGAAAATGCCGGAACTATGCCGGCTCAATCATGATTCGTCTGGCGAGGCATGCCTTATCCCCACATCCCGAAATCCTGAACCCCCGGCTCTCGCGATCCCTACTTCTGTGGTATGGAAACCTTACAGCGCAACCCTCAATCTAGACTGTAGCTCAAAGAACCTACCTTCTTACGGGACTAGCTCAAGAAACCACAGTAAGGAGCCCCAAAAAGGTAGGGCCTTTCTGGGCTACAATTGCGCCCTAGCTTAGTCGCAGTTGAGGCATCGAGCTTCCTAGTTGCCACATGTGCCGTGCTCCAGGAGCTTCTGTGTGTACACCTTGGACAATGCCGGCCCGTCATCTAATATAGGGGCCTAAGTAGTTACCTACACTATTTTGGGGGTTCCTTATTATAGTTATAGTATAATGGGCCCCCAAACCCTATTCTAATTATTAAGGCCCCTATATTACAGAAACCACGAAGTGCGGTGCCTGCAGGCCCAAGTCAGCAACAGCTTCTGGCTGTTGCTGAGGTGCCTGCACCAAGCAACCGCGAAGCGCTATTCAAGTGAAACGTTCCCTCTCCTCAAGCCGGATGTCCTGCTAAGGGCTGTTTCCTTACCTTTGGTTAGTGGGGAATGGAGGAATGGGGTACCATTATAACTACTATGACTACCATTCTTCCAGTCCCTACTAACCAACTTACCTTTGGTTAGTAAGGAATGGAGGAATGGGGTACAAATATAACTACTATTACTACCATTCTTCCATTCCCTACTAACCAAAGGCAAGCCAAAGGTACGTCTTGAGAATACAGGAGCCTTGGAAGTTGCTGCATTTCAGCCTCGTTAAGCTGTGAGCGTTATTTAACAAGTAAGATGCCTTAGGCTGTGCTGCAGCTACTGTTACTGACGGCGTACCTATTGCTCCCTAGAGACTGCTATGGCATTACTTTCGCTGCTGACTACTGGTGCCAGACGGCGACTACTGCTGCTGTTGCTGCTACTCTGGCTACAAGTATTTGTCTCAATGCTACTGTTGACAGTACCCTCACTAGCACTAGAGCGCGAATCTAAAACATTGCATCCACATTAGTATAAGTACTAAAATGCATTGGCACTCGTATTGGTACTAGTACTACTGCTGGTGCTACTGCTAGTAGTAGTGCCGGTACTATAGCGACGGCTACAGCTACACGACCATGCCGATCAGGTACGGCTACAACAACTACAGCAGCAACAACAACAACAACTGCTGCTACTACTACTACTACTCCTACTATTACGACTGCCATTTCTACTATCACCACCACGACGACGACTTCTACCACGACTACGACGACGACAACTAGTACTGGTACTACGAGTAGTACTAGTACTACTGCCTACTACCTCCTACCTGCTACCCAACTACCTACTCCCTGCAACCTACTGCCTGCTACCTTACCTGCTACCTCCTGCCTGCAACTTGCCACGTACTACCGACCATGTACACACTTACCTACTACCTACCTCCTACTACCTCCTCCTCCTGCTACTACTACCACTGCTATTACCACTACCACTACCACTGCCACTGCCACTGCCACTGCCACTGCCACTGCCACTGCCACTGCCACTACCACTACCACTACTACTACCACTCCACTACCACTACCACTACTACAGCCACTGCCACTGCCACTGCCACTAGCACCACTACTACTACTACTACTACTACTACTACTACTACTACTACTACTACTACTACTACTACTACTACCACTACCACTAGTACCACTACTATCACTACTATCACTACTATCACTACTACTGCTACGACGACTATTACTGGAAGCACATGTGCGAATTGTTGTTTAGTTGTTATCTGTCGTTATCCTGCTTGAGATGAGTTCAGTTCAGAATTGCAGCACACAGGAGTGCGTTGCAGTTTGCTGGTATCCCGGATCTAGGCCATGGGTTCAGGACATTCTTCGGTCTTAAACGGGTTTAGGGTTTAGGTTCCGAAGTCATGGCTAAGAGTTGAGGTCATGGTTCAGAGTTGCATTTACTGTTTCGCCTCCGTGAAGCATCAGAATTGTGCTCGGGGCTTTTAAGGATGTAGGTACTCGTTCATTCAGGGTCGAAGAACTCCACAGATGAATATTTCGGAAAACCTCGGCTCTATGTTCATATAGTATACACTTTGGGCTGCATGTAATCCCTATTTAGGTACTTTAGGGCGCAAGTATATACTTTGTTGGTGCGTGGACCCTTAGGGTTTCCTGCTGACATGCGACCGAGCACCATCGAACACGAGCAGATGTTTCGGTCAGACTTCCTGTTACGCAGGACAGTTTTCAGAAGCTACTGCCACTTGCTTCAGGGTTATATGGCCCACATGCATCATGACAAGCGTTCACAAGGGCCTGTCATATGTTGACAGCTGATGTACCCGGAACTGCACTCCAAAATTCAATCCTCTTATGAATGGGCAGATATGTGCAGAAGTTTGGTAGCAACATGCATGCCATATCTGCTCATTAGTTCCTGAATATGCACGCATATCGAGACTGTTACCTTGGAACAGAAGGCTTGAGCATTTTCAGCGGCTCCTTCAGCAAAGATGCACTCCTGAGCGGATCTGCAACGTAATAGCACGGTCCCTATGTGGTACCCTCAAACAAAAAATTGTTTGTGGTTGCAACACACCAAACTCTGGAAAGCGGAAGCAGCAGAACTACAAGAGGAGCTATTGCCTTATGCACGGGGCAACGGAAATACCAACAGCTATCAGTACAACAGGTGACTCTGCTGGTCGGCATTCCAGTCACAAGATGTTCAAATAGCAATCATCTAGCACCATCCAGAAGCAAAAGGCTGTTACCTATATCCCCATGATGCTGACGACGACATGACGTGGAGGATGATGAGGATATGTTGCTGGGCTGGTGATGTTGAAAATGATGACTATGTTCATGTCGCGGTGGTGTTTCTGCTGGTGATGACGGCTGTGGTGTCAATGACAAAGATACCCACGATGCATGATGGCCGGGATGGTGAGGGCCAAGAGATGGGTGGTTGTCTAAATTAGGGTATAGTACAACCACCCAGATAGTAAGTGGGTAAATTTTTAGCATTTTCATCTGGGCGGTTGTATCACAAAGGGCAGCATCAAGAGGGTACCACTTCTTTCTGCACTTTGTTTGATTGCGCGTGCGCTGTCAGCGATTACAGGGAGGAGATCTCGATCTATCATGGCTGAGTTGAAGGTCTGGGGTCCTTCTGATGATGAATCGGCTGAATTCGAGGAGTCTGCATAGAACCTTTATCCCCTTTCAGCTCATACTTATACTATATTGTACCCCCCTGAGCCTGTCTTTGTATTTAATCTTTAGTCAAGGCCCCTGTATTCGCCCAAGCATCGACCCATGGCCCTGTGCAATGTGCAGGTCATCAGGGTTAAGATTATCTGCGGTTTAGGTGTGAGGGGTTTGGGGTTTGCTGGGTCTCAGGGCTTTTCGGTGGAGGGTCCAGGGTGTTGGGCTATGGGTTCGGGTTTTTAGGGGTTTGCGCCCTGCCGATGCCTGCCTGGTTCATCCTGTAACACATCTACGCTCTGCACTACAAGCCACTCAGCTTGGCCATGAATTAGTTTGATCTTCTCTGTCGCTTCCGGCTATCGAAGCTGAGCCTGGTTGTGCAACCCACAGAACACAGGGCCTTCCCAGGCTCCGCAGTGGCTTTCTTGATGTCCTGCCTGCCTGGGAAGCCAACCCCAAGCCCTACAGCCCTACCCGACCCTACTGGGCCCAGAGCCCGTAGGCGCCCCAAACCGGACCTTGTTTGGTATACAGCCTGCAGGCATCGTCAGGACACCGCCGAGATCGCGTGCAAGAGACACACGCGCAGATGTTTTGCCGACTGTAGGGAAGTTAAGGGTGTGATCCTAGTTCTGTTATGCGACACTGTAAGACTCTTGTATGCTTCTCAGTTGACGTGTGTTCGTTCTATTCTGAGGGTCTAATAATTGTGCTTGCACCGGCATTGGGCAAATCAGTTCTTTCGAGTTGGAGAGTGTAAGGCTCAGTGTCTGTCGGTAAATCTTTTCTTGAAGGACATTTAAAGCTTGATTAGTAGGTGCGGGTGAGGAGTATCTCATCGGGGGTCATCATCACTACTATCATGGTCCTACGCAATTAGAACCCTACTTGTGAAGGACTCCGGCCCATGAGCCAGACCTATGTAACTAACTTCTTCTAGACTCGGCTTAAGTTCAGGAGCTGATGCTCTGGGTCCAGGAGGTTCAGGAGGTTCAACAAGGTTGGGAGTCTCCGAACGCCGGCTGTTTGATACTCGTGTATCGTCAAGTCTTGAGAGGAGGGTAAAGTGAGGGAAAGCGTTAAATGTGAACCTTGCCCGAGGCCCTTTATATGGGAGTTTCCGAAAATAGGGGACCCTAATATAGCACCCTAAATAGTAGAATCCTTATTATAGGGGCCGCTGTGAACATCGGTGCAACCAGGCTTGTCTCACTCAGGTTTCAGACCTCTTAAGAGCGAAGGGCAGCCCTCCAGTCAGAACTACTTTATTGTTCTAGGTTGGATTTTGGGACATTTTGTATTTTCCTTATTTGGGTTTATAAGGGACCCTATATATATATATATATATATATATTTATTTATTTTTTTCAGGGTGTTTAAAGGCCAACCCAGTGTTTAGCGTACGGTGTAACCACAGACCGGCCGAAGACCAACACAGCCGGGGAATGCCGAAACGAGCAGCCACAGCCTGTGCAGTCAAAGGCAGGAAGATTTCGGTGTATGTCGCGCGAGCACAAACGAATGCAGCAACAAGAAGATACAAACAAAGAATCACCTAGTCTAGAAAGGGTCCGTTCGCATTGATAGTGACAGCAAAGGTCGCACTGATCTACCTGGGTAGTTACCTGGGCTGTTGTTGAGGTGTTTGGGGCATAGGGGTTTAAGGTTTATGGAGTATCAGTGCCCGCATGCAGGTCGCGCTAATTCTACTTCTACTGGGCAGCCCTTCTTACAACTCCCTTTGGGGAAGTTCGATTCGAGCTCGACTTCAGTACGCACTCGGATCCGAAGCCACAGTCAGTTTTTGCCTTCAGCAAGAGCTTTATATTCGATACCAGAAAAGTTAGAGCAGCGTGGCCGTGGGTTTGAATTGCCCTAAAGCCCCAAAGATTTCGGCTTGACGCTGATATGCGGAATGTGTCTGAAGTTGCAGGGTTTAAAACGTTTCATACGCTTCTACAGGGGTTGCACGGCAGACTATCCTGGCGGTATGTGTTTTGCGGGAAAATCAGAAGTTTCATGTTGGGTTTTCGATCGTATAGTAGCCCCAATGTCATTCTGAGGTTGCGAATTCATACCCTATAGCACTTTTTCAGGATATCTACTTTACTTGTCTATACAACAGGTCTCAACCATAAACCTAGACATCCAAAAGATTGGGCGGGGGTATGAGGTATGAGTCTCCAGGCACAGAACCCATGCGGAACCCTGATAGTACGTCTTTCAGAGCCCTTTAAACTACCTGCGGGTTTGAAGCTCAAGTCCGGACTTAGATACGCTGAGTGGTTTAGGCTTTCTTGAACGGCATCTATGAGGGTTGGGTTTAGGGTTTAGGAACCCTAAGGCACGAAGACTGCACAATTTGTGTTCTTTTGCGGTGATTTTGGTGGCTTGATTGGGAGGGACCAAACGGGGCTTTAGGCAGACTCCTTGAAGGACCTAGAAAGCAGACTCCCTTGAAGGGTTCCGGGTTTAGGGTTCCTGGGCTTCACCCAATGGTTTCAGGGGTTAAGGTTCAGGTATGTTTAGGTTCCAGGATATCGTTTTGATGGTTTTACCCTTTTGGTCTGATAAGTCGGGAGATAACTTCACTTCACTTCACTGATGCCAGAGGGGAGTCCTGTGCTAACTAAAGCATGCACGGCCAAAAACGATCCTGCTGTAGGATCGTAGCCAAACTAGAAAGAAACAAAGTGGGAGCCTGTACAAAACGAAAGGCCTCAGGCAGCCGGATAGGCCCAGAAAGCCCGCAAGGAAAGCGGGGGCGGGGCCGCAGGAGCAGAACCGGCAATGATGGCGCGAGCAGACGAGGCCAAGGAAGCAGAGCTCGCAGCCAGGAAAACAGGACCAGCAGGGGACCAGAAGTCCAAGAAGACGGCAGAAGGAAGCAGCCGCCGCAAGAGGACAAGGCCCTGTTGACTGGGGCGCCCGGGAATCCAGAGGGCGCCAAACCGCAGAACAACCTTACAGGACATGCGGAAGGAGATCAAGGCTGCAGCAATCCCCAACAGAGACCATCTGCCGGAGGTCGCATCGCCAAGAGACACAGGAGCACCAAGCCCGGAAGACGAGGCGCGACGGAGGACGCCAAGCGACCGGAAGGCCCGGAACTCCCAAGGGGCAAGGAGCTCCAAGGCTGACCACAGGGGCCAGAAGCAATGCCACGATGGGGGAAGCCGAAAGACCCCACCCATGGCGAGAAGCCCGGGCCACCAGGGTGTAGGCAGAGCCCAATCCTTGCCTGAGGCGGCCCCATCGACAAAGGAGAACCAAGAGGGCAAGGAACCCACAAATGGCAAAGATCGAGACAGAGAGGGCTCCGAAACTGGAGCCGTAGCTTGGAGAGATCCAAGTCCGGCAGGGGTCGGAGCAGCGATGGAGGACCCTGTGACGTTGCAGGTTGCCGGGGACGAGGTCGGAGAGGGCCGGTGGGCGCTGCACTGCATCCCACTCCTGTTGCAGCTCCTCCTCATCAGCAGGCAGGCCCAGATCCGCGGCCCGACGCTGTGCTGGGGTGGCATTGCAGGGCCCGCATAGGCGTTGTGGGGGAACACCCCTGTGGGCCGTTCTACCCTTGCGTTTGGTGCCCGACCCATATTGGTAGACAGGCCCTACCGTCACCCGAAGTCCATGCAAGCAGGCCCGGTGGGATTGCAGATGGTATTTCAGCCGATCCGAAGAGTGGAAATCGTGCATACACCAGAGGCAAACAGAGCCGGCCATGTAAGCAGTCACATCGGACAGCACGCCATGTTTGCGATGCATGTGGGCTCTGACCGCGTGCAGGCTCGGGAAGATGATGCTGCACACCGGGCATCGATGGGCCTGGGGGGGTCCTAGAATTTGGGTGGCCTTACGGGTAGAGAGGTCATCCCACAGCTGTGCACAGGCAAAGTACCTATGTCCAAACTTGCTGAGTGCCTTGCAGGCGCGAAGGAGGGCACGGCTGTGAGTATGAACAAACAGAACCGTGACGGCGGGGGGGGAGTTAGGGTCCCAAACTTCAAGCGCAACGCCAACCCTCATACATGCTGCAACGAGGGCCTGGCACCAAGGGAGGGCCCTGTTCCACGCCGCGTCGACGATTTCACGCACCGCTGTGGGTGCTTTGCAGAAGAGCTGGACGCAAAGGCGACACTGACTGATGGTAGTAGCCAGGTCAGGAGGAGTAATGTCAGCGAGGAGCCGAAGCAGTGGGGTGGTGAGCTTGTGCCCGACCTGCCATGAGGACAACAGGATCCTGGCCGTGCGATCGAAGAGGCCAGCGAGAGGGGCCGTGGCACGGCCGGACATAGCAAGGGAGGAATACGCGGAGGGCAGGACTCGTCCCGCGACCCAAGCCCGTTTAAGTTCCCAGGGCAAGCAATTGCTGCAGAGGAGGGTGCGGGCAAGGGAGGCCGCAGCGGCGCCTCGTTGGGCGGCAAGCTCACAGTCGCGGCGGCCCGTATCCCGAGGCAGCTGAGCCACACCCAGATACTTATACTCGGGACACAACCTGATGCTGTCAGAATCAGAGATCTTTAACATGGCATCACCAGTGAGGAGAGCTCCGCGGGCCGCCCGAGCGCCCTCCCCCCGGATGTCAACAAGGGCCTCAGTTTTACCCGCACCCAAATTAACACGAAATCGGAGGAGTCGGAGAGTGTCAAGGATAATGCCGACCAGCACGGGCAGTTGAACAAGAAGATCAGCTGGTCGGTCAAAATCGGCCATAACCGCAAGGTCGTCAGCCCAGCCGATGGGCTTGACCCCTGGGGAGAGGCCGACTTCAGCGCCGGCGCTGGTGTGAACAATGCCCTGGCGGGTGGCAACGCGCTGGATATGCTGAAGACCGACAGCGAAGAGGGCCCCAAAAAGGATATCAGCTAGGCCGTCACCTGGACGAGACCCCCGTGACGCAAGAAAAATGTTGGAAGAGCCAGAGAGTGACCAGTGGGAGAGGGCGACGCAGTCACGGAGGAGCGCAACAACGTCCTCTGCAACACCCAAGGCAGCTAGGGCCCCTTGTTGTTGAAGGCTGAGAACCAGCCCAGCAAGGTGGTGATGCTCTGGCAGGGCAACGTCATCAGGGAAGCCTTCAAAGAGGAGATCCCGGCTGGCCTCATAGTACGCGGCCTGGATATCGACGAAGACCACGGCAACACATCGGCCGGCAGAGATGGAAAGGTCCCAGGCACAACGGAAGGCGGCCAACGCAAATCCTGTGTGGACACCTTTGCGGCCCCCAAGCTGCATAGGCTCGTATCGCGACAAGACGTGGCCTCCCACAGTGGAGCGCAGGTGCGAATGCCAGAGCTTCGCGATGCCGTTCAATAGCGCGATAGAGCGGTAATTGGCAGGAAGAGAGGCAGGGCCCTTCTTGTAAAGGGCGCATACAATGGCAGCCTTAAAGGCAAAAGGCTCCCTTCCTTGGAGAGCGATGCGCACGCACAGGGGCCAGAGCCACTGCCCTGCTGAGGCTCCCTGCGCGCGCCAGAGCTCGTTCCGCAGTCCGTCTGGTCCTGGGGCCTTGGCGGCCGCCTGTCGGACACACATTTGTTCCATCTGCAAGAGGGTGGGAACCGCCTCGGCGCACGGGAGGCGCGGTTCATTCATCCATCGCTCAGCGGCGCTGGAGAGCTGCACTGGGCTGACCAGACTGGCCCCCTCCTGATCACGGAACTGGGCCTCCAACTCACTATCAATGTCGAAACCACCGGCTGCGTGGACAGACCGGCGCTCGTGTGCCTTGCGGGAGGCCCAACGCAGATGCCGGATGGATTCCAAGGGGACTCCAGTAGCTTCCCAGTGTTTGGTCGCCTCCAGAGTAAGTGTGCGGAAATGAGCCAGCTTGTCGGACCTAGCAAGATAGTGGGCCTTCTGCTGAAGCCCGCGAACATGAAGATTACAAGCCTGGAGAAGGAGGCGGGCATGCTGCAGGCCCGTCGGATCAGGGCGCAGGGGTGCAGCATCGGGGTGCCGGTGTGTGCAACCCAGACGCCAGACTTGCAAGAGAAAGCGACGCTGCTGCCACTCCAGATTGGTCCGCAGCCGGGGGAGCTGTTCTCGCGCCTGCCGAACTCGATCGAGTGCGGCAACAGAGGCCGCTGTGATGTAGGGCTGTCGGATGGGGCGGCGTGGGGGGCGAGGAAGGCCCGGAGCAAGCAGGAGTGCTTGGTCTTAAGAGCCTGCACTTCAGCTCCCACGCTGTCAATGTGCCGGAAGGTGGACGGCAGAGCTCCCCAGAGATCGGCAGCAATGGCCCGTGCCTGGTGCACAGTTGCGCGGGGTGGGGCCGGCGCTATGGGCCGGGTGGCCTGGCCCCGGAGGTCGCACTCGACCAGAAGCGGCATATGATCCCGACGACCATTGAGAATGTCCAGCTCAGGAAGCTGTCGGGTGCGACGGCAGGACCAGGGGCCAGCCTGGAGCAAGATATGGTCTAGACGCTTGCGGGTGCCGCCAGTATGCTCCCAGGACCAGCCCGGGCCGTCCTGAAGGTCCGAGAAGGAGGCGGGGGCGAGGAGGCCAAAACGCTGGATGGTATCAAAGAGGCCTTGCTCGCCCGCGCCTTCTTCGCCATTACCGAGAGCATCCCCGATATAGGCATGGTCGTCATCGGCCCAAAGGAGATCGGCGTTAGCATCGAGACCCAGGACTAAAGTGAGGGCCCGTGGGAGCTGGCACAGCTGAGATTGCAGTGAGGACCAAAAGTGGTGGATTTCGGGCACTGGTCTGTCGGCGTGTGGAGCATGCGCCGCTACAACGGCCAAAGGGAGGTCCGCCCGTTTACAGACTATGACTAAAAGTCTTGGGTCAGCACAGGCAATCCGCCAGTCATCCAGGCGGAGGGGGGGGTTAACTATCTGGGGCCTAACCCAAATTTCGCAACCGAAACCGGAGCGCCAGGTGAGAAGGCCGGCTGTATCCCATCGGCCCCCTTTGCTGCGCGTCTCCTGAAGGCAGACCACATCGAGGCCCAACTGGGCGACTTGAGAGTACAAGTATTGACGCCGCTGGCCATGACCCGACGGATTGAAGAAGGAGGCACAAGAGTCCCGCATGGTTTGAACGTTAGCCGTAACAATGCGGAGGGATAGCGAGGGTGCTAGCGGCAACGGTCGCTGGGGCTCTAGCGACGGAGCCGCACAGGGCACCTCGGTGGAAGGGCACGGGACAGCGGGCCCTCGACCTGCTGGTGCATGGGTAAGTGACTGCGCGGTGAGACGGATCCAGGGTCTGCCTTGGACCACCTTGGCATGTGGAATGAGCCAGAGCCAAGGTGCCGCCTCCTGCAGCAGAGCGGGGAGGGCAGCATCGACATGTTTCCAGGGATGCCACGAGGTCCGACCAGCCCAGCCAGCGAGAAAGTCGGCGATCGTATTAGGGAGAATGCCAACATGGCTGTGCACGTGCTGAAAGCGAGTGGACATACGGGACTGGACAGCTTGCCAGATATAACGAGTAAGGGTGGTGACTGGCTCACTGGCCTGCGCTTGCCCAGCCGCGATCTGGAGCGCAGAGGCATTGTCAACCGCAATGGTGACCTTGGCAGGCGCTGCTGACGTCAGGAGGGAGAGGCGGTCGACCCAAGCGAGGAGCCAGAGGCCCGCAGCCTGCAAGGCCCAAAGCTCAGCGTGAAAGGAGACACTCCCGGGGGCCGCAGTTCCAGAGAACCAAGGGGTATCGGCCCCCGCGGCGCCGAACCACCCGACCCGGTGCCACTTGTGACGCCACCAAACCCATACGCAGAAGGCCCATGCTCCTCCCCGCTCGCCACTCCCATCAGTGGCGATGAGAACCTGATCGGGTACACCGCCAGACCATACTGGGAAACTAGAGAAGGCCTGGCGATAAGGCGCTGGAGCGGATGCCGGGAGATTCTGGAAGAGGTCGTGCGTCCACCACAACTGGTGCAAGGAAGCCTGAGCGGCACACTCTTGGTGAATATCTGCCGCCCAGGAGAGTCCATCCGGGCTGTGCCAATCTGGCGCCCCCCATGCACGGAAATAGCAGCTGGTGCGGGAGAGCAACCCGAAATCCACTCCAATGGGCGAAGGACCTGGAGTCCGCGCAAGGGCATGAGGGGAGATCGGCGGGAATCCAAGGGCCGCCGTACCCGGAAACAACTCGGGCAGCCCAGCCAGAAGAACCCAAGCACTGAGAAGAGAAAACCAGTGCCGACCCAGACGCCCGCAAACGGCCAGACTGGCAAGCAACGGGAGCAAGGTGCGGGAGGGAGCGCTGCCCAGGGGGGAGCCGCTGTCACCATCCCGCAGGAGTCCATCTGCGCCATGGCGAGGCACCACTCGAACGCTTAGGGGGGGTCGGGCAGACAAGACATGGGCCCAATGAAGATTAGGGCTTTCAGGGACAAGATGGAGCCCAAGGTCGTCAACCCGCGGCCGACACTGAACCGGACCAGAGAAGGGCGGAAGGTGCAATGTTCAGGATCCCACTGTTCATCACTGGTAGTGGGGACAGTAAGCGGGACCGGGTCTCCCGGAAACCAAGCAAAGAGGAGTCCAGGCTGCCTAACGCGAAAGGGGCTGCCCCAGAAGGCTAGCTGACGAGCCTGGAGTAGGGTTTCCCAAAACCGCCCGACGGGTGAGCGGAGGCGCGGGGCCCACGTGGCGCTGGCCAGAGTCAAGACGTCACCAGACCGGAGGAATAAGGTGGGGGTACAGGTCGTAGCAGTACCGCACCAAGCCTCCGGGGGAGCCAAGACGTATGACAAGTCAGGAATGAAGTGGCTGCTGGCTCGTGCAAGATCAGCCACAGCACAGGTAGCGGGAAGAAGTGCAGCTCTAGTGGCAGGCGGGCACTGGAGCAGCACAGTGGCAAACAGCGGAGCCGAAGGTACCGGGACCCAATCGATGAACCGGTGGTCCTGAGGTGGTCGAACCCTGGTGAAATCGGACCAAGCGGGTGCGGCCTCCTGGAGAGCAGGTGGGACAAACAGAGATGGTCCCGGAAAAGGTCCAAGGAGGCCCCTAGCGGGGTCCCAGAGGCGGTGGCGAAAGCCAGGCGGTTCGGCAGCTGACCCGTCACAGTTTGACGTTGCCAAAGACCATTGTCGACTGCCGCTCTCGTGGGGAAGACGTGCCCCCGACACCGGGGGGAGAGCGAGCAGCCCAGCAAACATGAGAAGATAGCCAGGGGCCGAAGAGGCAGAGCTGAGTGCCCACCAAGCTGCAAGCCCCAGAGAGCAGGGGAGCCAACAGGAGGGGGAGAGTCCTGGACAGCCGGAAACAACATCTCCGCTGCGAAGGGTCGTCCCTTGGCGCAGTTCCTGGTGTGGGACACCAAGGACGCGGGGCTGAGAGGAGATAGATGGGAGCTCAGTCCAGAGTTGCCAGGCATCGGTAACGGCTGTGACAAGGGCACACCAGCAATGGCCGTCTGCTTCCACAATGACATTGACCCTCGAAGGGTCCTCCGGCAGCAAAACCAAGTGGGCGTGATCCTGGGCGATCCAGGGAACCGGAACCCAACGCCCAGGGTAGTGGAGGCTAAAGTCACCATCAAAAGTATAATCAAGAGCACGCCAACGGCTGCCTGCCGGTGCGTGTCCCCGGATGGCTCGAACAGCAGGCCTCCAGAGTATGAAGTTGACACGGGTGGAGACCGAGAAATCAACAGCCCAAATGGCGCAATGCCGCACTTGAGCGTCGGAGTGAAAGCACGGGGGCTGGTATTCGGGCGCAAAAGCTGCAGGAGGCAATGCAACAACCAGGTCTCCAGATCGCCAGCGCACGCCTTGGTCAGATGTGGCATCGGCTGTGAGAGCACTGGGTGCACGAACAGAGAGAGTTTGCATCGGCTGTAGGAAGCGGAGAGCCGCGCCCAGCCAGGACACAGAGGTAGTGCAGGGCACAAGGATAGAGAAGTGCCGATCCAAGGAGGAGACCGCTAAACAGACAAGGTCTGGCGTCAGGGGACGGGGAACAACCAGTAGGGCCGGTATGGCAGCTGTCGGCCACACAGGTGCAACTTCAGCACCCCAAGCTGGGTCACAGGAGCGTGTGAGAGCATTGAGCTCTCCGGTAGTCGAGGCAGTGGGCAGTCGCCCAGCCTCCTGGGGACCTGTGAAGGGACTAAGAAGGACAATGTCAATCTCTGTGCGGTTGGTGAGATCAACCAGATCAGCCGCAGCGGCTGCGGCCCGCCACGGGAAGAAACCCACACGAATTGGCTGTTCCGGCAAATCCAGTGCGGGAGCCATACCCTGACCGGCACAAATCAAGCAAGCCAGGGCGAGAAGCCGGGGCCATCTGGCCGAAAGGACCGCAAGCCAAGCCCAGCGACCAGAGATGGCGGCGGCAGCAGAAGACGAGGGCCCCCAGCGTGGGCGCGCAACTGGGCCCGGGGCCGGACCCGCAAGGCTTTGCGGGGGCGGTCCGGTAGGGTCCCAAACCGTATCAGCAGTCGGGTCCAGCACAAGAACATCTCCATCTCGGAGAGGACTGTCTGCCCGAACGTACTGCAGAGCAGGTAGAAGGCGCCACCCAGGTGGCGCACGGTAGGCATTGCAACCAGCGAGCAACAACCCCTGAGGCTCAAGATCGGGGGGCAGTAAGAGAAGGACATGGGCCTCACCAGTGGAGGTGCTGTGCACCAGGTGCAGACTGGAGAGATCCCCAGAGAGGACAGGGACCCACGACCCTGACAGCGCTCTGCCATTAAGACTCCAGAAGGTGGGGCCCTCGGGATCCCAATAGCCGGTATCCCTGATCCGAATACTGTGGCCAGATCGACGACCCGTATACCACAGGCAGACGTAGCCGCCCGAGTCAAAGCGAAAAGGGAGCGACCAGCTGGCAACTTGCCGTGCCCGGTCCAGAGAGGCATACTGCAGCAAGGGATAACGGGTAGCACCCGGATCGGAAGGCTCAGGAAGGAAGCTAAAAGCGTCGCCGTTGCGGAGCCGGATATGCGCATTCGGGATGGTAGTGCGCAGCACAGGTGGTGCTATGACGCGCCAAAACCGGGTGTGAGGAAAGACGCGAACAGCAAGCCGGTGAATGTCATCGAGAGACGAGTCCACCGAGGCAAAAGCAACGGCCGAACAACCCTCAATGTGCAGGGCCACAGTAGCAAGACCGTATGGGGCAACCGGAGCAACTGTGATCTGGGAAATTGGGAGCACCGCCCGGACAGGGAAGAAGCGATGGGCCCAAAGCCCGCAGTGGCGCGTACCTTCCTGCTCGATAGACCGCCATGATCTGGTCGTGTCAAGGAAGCTGGTCTCGCTCCAGCCCCTCAGGGGGCACAAAACACGAGCCGTGAGTGGTCGGGGACCAGGGAAGTAACGTGCGAGTGGGCCATCAGGGTTATCGGGCTGCCAACCACCTAGCGGAACATAGGGCTCCCCATCATTGAAATCGATGGCAGGGGGAAAGAACCTTCCAGGCCAGGGATAGGAGGGTGAGCGACTTCTGCTGGGCCGTCGCCTAGTGCGGATGGTACGCGCCTCGGAAGAGTCCGCGCTGGGGCAGCGGCCAGAGGCACTGGAGGACGCTCCCCACACAGGTTCAAGAAGCCCGAAGAAGACAAGAGCGAGTTGGGCAGGGAGGAGAGGGCGCCTCCCCAGGAGACCGAATGCAGCAGAAAGAACCCACCAGTCTCCGTCCCTGGTCTGAGCAACCTGACAAGCCCGGCTGGAGGCAGGTCGAAGGGAGTACCCGGCAATATAGAAATCATGCGCAGCGTCCCGAGCGGTCTCAACACACCTTGTGGCCCCACTAGACTGAATAATGTTGGCATGCCCCTGAGAGGGAGACTGCTCGACGAGCCAGGGGGGAGCGCCTAGATGTCCATGGCAGGGGGCCCAGCGGTGGTGGCCAAGCTCAACCTCATGATGTAGCACTGCAGCTGCCGCTGCGTCCCATTTGGCCTGATGGCCCAGCAACACGACCCTAGCGGAACGGCTAGGGGACCACAGTAGCACACAGGAGGCTTGGGCCACCACAAAATCAGAGTGCCAGGCCGCGGCAGCATGGGCAGCACCCCATGTCAAGTACACCGGGGGCTCGCGAGGCCCTGCGAGAGGGTCCAGTTGGAGAGGGCAGACAGCAAGAACGTCCCCAGAACGGAGTGCGAGGACTGGCCGATCAGAGTGAGCGGTGGCCCCCAATCCGGGCTGGAGTTTAAGGCTCACGCGACGGCCAAGCCTCATCTGGAGGGCCTGAGTGAGGTCTCGAGGGGCAAGGAAGGACGGCAGGATGACACAGAGCATCTGACCTAAACCCAAGACAATAAGGCAAACCAGCCTACTTCCCGGGAGAGGGACAACAACCTGGGACCCTTCTAAAACCAGGCCAGTGGCAGCAAATCCCCGGTGCCATGATGTCAAGGTGCGGTGGGCGTCTGCCATAACATCATCGAAGAGGTGGCGTGGATCGGCCTCAACACGATGCCATGGCGCAAAAGGGTTGGCAACAGTGACCGAGACCCTGGGTGGGGCAGCTGGTGGAATAACCGAGGATGTGGTCTGGCTCAACACCGAAGTTTCCGGAACCATAGCTTGCGCGCCATGTAGGCACCAGGTCAGCATAAGAAGACGGGAGAAAAGGCCGGAATGGGCCCCAAGGGAACCCAGCAGAATCGAAAGAAAGGTGCCCGTACGACAGGAGGAGAAAGCTGGGACGAGGCCCAGGGCCAAACCCCACAGGAGTGGACGGCCGCTGCAGGCCCCTCGGGCAAAGTCGCCGAACACGACATCCCCATTCCGAAGCTCACAGGCCTGATTGAGAGCGTAGGAGGGAACTCCCCCCACTTGCAGGGATCCAGGGAGGAAGTGCAGTTGATCGGCAAGGCTATCGCGCGAGGCGATCCGATCAACGGTACGGCAGAGGCGGCCTTCGGGAGAGGCAGCAACAACGTTAACCTGAGCCGCAACACCATGGACCTCGATCAATTGAAATGCCCGGGCACTGGACCACTGAACGGGTGTCCACATGCCCGGAAAGTGGTTGCGGAAAGTGCCGGTGAACGTAAAGGATTCTGGGCACCAGGCTTCTCCAGCTGAGACAGAGGCCAACAGGGGTGGGCGATTAGGGCGAAGCAGGTGCACAGAAATGCCGAACATAAGTTGAAAGCCCGTAGCCCAGGGAGCGTGGTGAGCTGCAAGGCCATCCTGCAGGTGCCAAGGATCGACAAACTCGAGCGGCTCAGAAGGGTCCTCCGGAGGGTCATGGATGTACACGACATCGCCGTTGCGAAAACGGAAAGCCGCGGGCGGAACATCAAAGAGCTCGCAGATCGCGAGCCCGTGCGGCAGGGAAATGCCATCAACGGGGCTGTTGATGTGACGCGAGATAAAGGCTGTCAACCACGCCACTGTCATGGTCCGCGGAGTAAGCGTGGCCCTATGGTGGCCCCGCCACATCAGCATAATGGTCACAAGGGCCGCATCTTGTCCCACCGGGACCATGGACAACTCGTTGAAGGCGGGGCCCGGCCACACAGGAAAGAAATCAGATGCCCATCCCGGGTCGTCGTTGAGGAACTGGGCCCAGACTTGACCGTGGCGAGTGTCATGGGAGGCTGTGTATGGGGGAAACACCCCCAAGAAGGGACTATGCAGGACAACATAGACCGGGTCCTCTGCCGTAATGGCGGAGAAGTCACGGTTGATTGGATCGGTACCCCAAGGAAAGCCACCTGGTCTATGCATGCCTTGTGCTAGAGCAGCGCCAGCAAGGAGTCCAAGAGAGAGGCACATTGATGGAGTAGACCGGCAGAAGATCAGTGAGAAACAGCCCCAAGACAAAACGGGGCGACCTTGTGAGGAGAAGGGTATGTCGGGGCTGCCGGCAGCAAGTTCATCTTCGCTGGTCGGGGCAGCAAAGGCGGCGACTTGTTCCGGCGGAGGAGGAGACCGTGACTGAGAACGGGGTCGCACAGCCAGACAGTCGCCATTGCGAAACTGAACGACCGAGGACCCTTCCTGAACCTCAGGGGGGCGAAGATCGTACTCACTCCCGTCAAGCTGCAGAGCACGTAATGCCGCGGTCCCAACACAGACCGGGAGACAGCAGGGCACAAGGCGGCCTTCCAGCACAATACCGACAGCTGCGTTCCCAGGTGCTTGCGGACACCCGATAAGGTGTACAGCAGTAGCATCAGGCTGCGGTTGCAGGAGCACAATATCGGCCCAACCCCGGCTGCGGGCGTGTCCCCTGAATAAAACAAAGGGATTGATCTCAGGGCCAGCAGAATACTCAACAAGCTCGCATTGCTGTCGGGCGGTGAAGGGATTGTGAATGCAGAAGGGGGTGCCAAGGGGAATAGCGGCAGCAAAGGTCCGCAGGCCTCGTTGAAGACCAAGCAAATCGGCTTGAACACGGCGGACAGTGTCCTCGTCCGCGGCGGGCTCCCTTTCAACTGAAGACGGCCAGAGGCCTAGCGCATAGTCCTCCAGCGGCCGGGCGGCGCGGAGGAACCACATACGAGGCTGGAAAGGAGCATTGACAGGCTCTGGTGGTGGTGGGCCGGCAGGTCGAGAGACCGGGGTGGGCTCAGCGGCAGACATGTTGAAGGCTTGGACAGGTGGTGGGCCTGCATCCTCGGACTGTTCGTCATCTGAACTAGCAGGCGGCGCACTGATAATCGAACCTGCACCTAAGGTTGCGAGGACAAGGAGGCGCCCGAAAGCCGAAGGTCCAAATAAACCCCGAGTGCAAACTAAGGAAAGAACAACCACCGAAAGCCTATCCTGACGCCGGCAGTTCGACACACTCGCAATATCGAGCAGATCAACAGTGGAGGGGTTGACCGCAGCGCAAGTACTTTGCGAGGCGAGTCGCAGAACAGGTTGCGACTCCCCAGCCGGTTCTGCATCCGGTTCAGCAAGTCCGGCCCAGAGTCGTGAAGTGTGAAAAGAAAGCTCCTGAGACAGCATGTGAACTCGGGAAACCGTAGCATGATCAAGGCCGGTGCCATTGCCTGAGAGGTCCGTTTGGACTTCCTGGTCAATCAGAGGCACATGCGATGCGCCGGCGGCACGTCGGTTCCCGTGGCCATCGAGGAGGATGGCAGGCTCTAGCGCTGGACCCCTACTCGGAACATGCCGGAAGTAAGGTCCCTCAACCACCAGGGGATCCGGGTTCCAAGGGTCATCATCGCCCGGGATCCTTGCAAGAGCACCAATCAAAATCTGAATGACAGCTCCGGATGGAAAATCAGGTAAGGCAACTCCTGGCGGGTACAGCTGACCGGCGTAGGAGAGAGCGGGGCTCCGCTCTGGTAAATGGCCCCCCGGGAAGAGAGCTCTGAGATGGGCAGAGACGACATCCCAACTAAAGGGCGAATGCCCGAAAGTAACAGCCGCAGCGTCCCCCCAGTGGAGCAGCCAGAACCGGACCGTGGGTCGCGTAGCAGGAACGACCGGCACGAAAAGGACATGCTGGACGGAGCTGTCCGTAGTGGAATGTGTGGGCCGGAACTCACCGGGATCGTCAATATGGTGTAGGCGGCACATCAGCTCTCTCAACCAACGGGTCGGGTAACCCTGAGGACGCCATGGTAAGTCAACGGGTGCATTAATGTTGAGAGTCCAGATGCGAATGGTTGTCGGAGGAGGCGGCGAAGCCTCAGCGACTGGGGCCAGAGCAAGTAGTTGGGGAGGTTGCATAGAGGCCACGTGGCGGCAAAGCAGGAGCAACGCGAGACTGCCGAGAAGCGAGGGGAGCCGAGCCCGGGCTGCGACAATCTTAAGAACTCCATCAACCAGTTTACCCTCTAATCCCGGAAGAACACTAGTAATAAGTGCCCGAGCCCCTTGCGGGCAGGGAGACATATGGCGAACTTCGGCAGAGGGCTCAACGTTATGGACAGCCCCATCCGGCTCCACAGCGCAGAAGAAGAATGAGCAATGGGAAGTGTAGTGCTGGACCACCGGTCGGAGAAGCTCGCAACCGATTGAGTCACGCAGTATCCACCAGCCATATGGTGAAGGCGGGGAAACGATGAGATCAAGCACTTGGGGGCTGGAATCGAAAGCGACGTGCAGTCCGTACTCGCAGTCTGGCAAGAAGGCGCCAAGGTAAGCACTAAGATGCTGATCGAGGTGGCGTGCACCAACCCTCAAGTGGACGGGGCCTTGCCCAGGAAGCCAAAGGTGCATCTGCACTTCTGGGTGAGGTGAGGCGCCAGTAACATACGCGCCAAGTTGAGGTGCTGAAAGGGCGAACCCGTGCGTCTGTCGGGCAAGCTCGTGAGTCCAAGACATGATGCAGGGCCGTGAAAAGTCGCGACAAGTTTGCAGTGTCTCGGATTCCGCAAGACGAGAGAACAAGGGAGCAGGCTCAACCATCACGCGGACTGATACCACAGGGAGAAGGAGGCTGAGAGCACACAGAAGCGAGTACCGCCGCAAGCAAGGTAAGCCGAGAGCAGCAGAGGCCAAAGGGCCCGGGGGCGGTGGCGGGCTAGGCGTCTCGGCCTCGCAATTACGCACTAGTTGGGAGACTCCTTCAGGAGAGTCGTACCCAACACTGACACACTGCATCGCAACACCTGTGATGTCACGGGGAAATGGCCAAACACGGCTGTCGCTGGACAGAAACGTTTGTGGTAGCTCCCAGAGGGACAGGGATAGGGCCTGTGCAACAGCTTCCCAGGAGGGGACAGGGGTGCACATACCGTAGAGTCGGCTTCCTTCTCGAAGGGCCCACACGGTGAATCCGGGCAGACATGCAACCAAGCACTTGACGTGCCATGCATCGCACCAGAGGTCAACGAGTTCGGACGCAGAGTCAGGTGTGACACCGGCACCGCAAACAGACGGGGGTGCCTGGAGTACAGCGGCCGGCGTGCTGGCAGAAATGAAGGGGGCGTTAGTTTGGGAACCTATGCTATGGAAAACCCGAGCCCTAGGGGGAGGGAGGGGCGGAGGCGTGCGAACAAGTCTCGGCTCCCAACTGAGGCTCAAAAGGTGCTCCCGGGCCCGTGCAAAGTCAGCCTGCACATGGACATGCCAGTAGTGCAGACCCACAGCAGAGGGGTCAGACGCATCAGTCACCCGATATGTGACACAGTCCTGGCCAGGGAAGGCGGCGACGAAGGCGGCATGAGGGAGAAGGTCAGCTCCGGGTAGCGCAACGAAGACATGCTGGCCTGGGGTAACGCTGCGCAACAACGCACCCAGCACAGAAGTATCAAGGTCGCAAGCACGCGGGACCTCGAAAGATAACACTCCAGCCACAGGATGAAGCAGCGACACGATTCGGCCTTCCTGAAGCCAGCGCGATGCAGTGCCAACATTGTGTGGAATAACAAAGGCTGAGACATCGAGGGTGCGCGCCTCAGTGTTGACACGCACTCGTACCACGTCGCCTTGGCGAAGCCGATGTGCCGTGCCCCGAAGGATCTGGACGTCAGCCGAAGCAGCCGCGATCTGCGCAACCTCAAGAACATGATCAGCACTGTATTCCTTGGGCAGCTCAACACAGACAACCTCTCTACCTAGGTCCAGGAGAACAGTTAGGGTCTCAGGGCGGGACGGGAGAGCCACAAGGTTAACCGCCTCAAGAGTAGGGCCTGCAGAAGCAGCAACAATCTGAGGGCGACCTATTCGGATGGCCTGACGGTAAAGCTCGGCGGCAGCGTCGCGAGCACTCTCAGTGTTGGCAAACTCAAGGGGGACCGAAGATCCGGGCCACCAAAGGCGGCAAGTAATGAGAAACACCTCACTGGCGGAGGGAAAAACTGACCAAAGCGGTCCATCACCAAAGTCGCCAACCTGAAGCCACCTGGCCTGTAAATGCGTGTGGGCACCTGCTGGTGCCGCAACCTGACGGTCAGGAGCCCTATTAGCTGAAACCACAACATTTGTAGGAGTGGCAGGCGCACTGTGCATCTGAACGGCATTACCAGGCATCCCACAGGAGATGACGAGGCACGCACCCCAAGCAAGGAGGCTCCCGACGCCATGGTGCAGCCCGCGCAACACACAAGCAGCCAAAAGAATACCCCGAGTGCCGCTGAATTGGCTAACGACCGATGAGGAAGCCGAACCAGGCTCGGCGGCCGGCACCAAGGCACTGGGGGAAGTGGTGTTAAGAAACTCAGACGGGGTGACTCCAGTGCAAGCGGGCATGGCAGTGGACGAGGAAGCCCTAGCAGGGGAGGGCAACAGGGTGTGCTGCAGCGCAGAAATGGTGTCAGAGGTACCCGGGGTGTCCCAGCCGCCTACCTGGTCCTCCGAGGAGGAGGAAGAGTCTTGACGAAAGACATGCGGGAAGAACATGACAACAATCGGGACACTGCTGGTGAGGACCTGATCTGGTAATACCGCAAGCTCTCGATGGAGGAGGCCGAACCCGCCACGGGCGCACTGTTCGACCCACTCGTGGGGGAGGCTGCTGCGGTCCCGTCGAGAAGCAACCGTAACAGCCGCAAGAGCAGTAACAGGAGGAGGAACGCAAACAGTAGTCAGCCTCCAGCCAACTGGACGGAAATCAAGAATGCAAGGTACCTCATCCCTAGTACAGTGTACCTCCATGAACTGCACAAGGGGAAGGGAAGGGAGCGGATGCCAGATGCGGAGGACCCCCCCACAAGCACTGGGAGATGCCCTAGTAGACACAATACGTCGAAACGTAGCGGCGTCAGCAAATACCGGGGCTTCGACATAAACCAGTCCATTAGGGGTGATAAGGACAGCTTGGTTATGCGAGTGGCCCGGGAAAGCTTCGTGGGCTGAGGGTGCTGTCGGGAGGCTCACCTGCATGGCCGAGAACAACGAAAGGGGGGGGTCCAAAGAAGCACCGACAGGTCCTTGCAGCGCATCAGCAGCTGGGCCAATATGAAATTGCAGAGTGTCGACGTCCTGCAGAAGGAGGGGTTGGGACATCAGCGTCAACCAGCCCCAGGGGCACTTAGCAAGCAGAAGGTCAACTTCAGTCTGCATCGTCTGAGCCGCGAGAGCAAGGACCGCAATGGCTCTGCAAGTAGAGTCACGCGGGCACATAAGCATGCATATGCGGCCTCCTAGCGGACGGAGGTCAACGGGCAGCCAGACTTGACGCCATGAACAGGCAGCCGGAGTGAGAAGAAGCTGCTCACTTGGCAGGCCGGGAAGGACCCCGCGGATGGCTGAGACAGAGAAGACACCGGCAGGGAATCCCAAGGTGGCAGCAAGCCGGGCATGCAAGAGCGGCCCATGCAACCATTCGTCAACCAGGAAAGGGACAGGGCAAGGTTCGAGAATGGGAGCTCCAGGCGGTGTACCCACAAAGGCAGCAAGGTGCCGACGACTGCGGTCGGTGCGTGGGAGAAGCAAGTTACCCGTGCGGCCGACAGGGTAAACCTCACACATTTCCTCAGCAGTAGGAGTGGGCAGAACCGGCCCCGTGCTGAGGACAGGGAGGCCCTCATGAAAGCCGTGGGCATGTAATTGCACAGCAGTGGAGGATCTCAGCCCCCAGGAGGAGACAACCGCCGCGCCGAGGTGGAGAGTGACGCCATCGGCAACTGAAAGGTAGAGCAGCAGAAGCGTCATCCTCAGGCAGGGCCCACTGTTCCGACACGGACGCACTGGAATACGGTGCCTAGCTCCCCGAACCTTAAGACCCGCAGAAAGGACCCCAGCACCGCACGCCACGCCAGGTTCTCCAAACACAGCAGCCCTGAGGCGAGTGACCCATGCCAAAGGCAGGACGAGCCCGCAAGCACAGCGCCAGTGATGCGAAGCCCAAGACAGGGCAAGGAGGGCGTGGGGGTAAAAGTCCATACCCCAACCTGGGAGGAAGGCAAGAAGTTCACTGATGCCTGCGCACATCATCATGGCAAAGGGCGGGCACACAGTTGCCGCAGCCCACCACGCGGAGGCAGAAAGGGTGCAACCAAGCTGCCAAGAGCGTTGCCAGGACAATCTGGGACCGTAGGCCGAAAAGAACCTTTCAGTGACAGCCGAGACTCTACGTATGGCTATACACACTATGATGCAGCGCCCGAGGAAAAGGCTGACCGTGATCAAAATAAGGTGTGAACAAACACACCCTATTTGAGCACGACCAGCAGGGCAAACTGCTACAAGGTCGGGGCCGTTGCAGAGCGGCTGGTGTTCTCGCCGATTCACTCCAGCTCCGTGGGGTCCGCAGAGTCGGTCACTCGGAGGAAGGGTGATGGCATCCGGAGCAGCACTTGCACTCTTGAGTCCTGTGACGCATCTTTTGCAATAAAGCCACGGATCGGGGCGTCGGCCTCGAGAAGTAGGTCCGGGAAGAGCCACTCCTGTGCTGTTGAGGGCGCATACGAGAACGGGTCCACAATCCTTCCCGCAGTCAAGTGAGCAGCCACAAGGAGTCCCTGCCTGGCAGACGGGAGGGCATTGGAACACAACCAAAGCTGCTGCATGACCTCTCGCAGATCTCGGTGAAGGGACTGTAGATGGGCCAGCTCCGGTTTGGCCACCGCACGCAACATGCCTTCCCAGACAGCTTCGGCAGCAAGCGCCACAACCTCCTGGGCCTGTGCATCCACAGTGAGTGGCAGGGCTGCATCTTGACGTGAGCATTGCCTCAGTTCGCCGATCAGGTCCGCTCCGTTCTCGGTGCAGAAGTGAAGCATAGCAAGCCACGCCACCGTCCAAGGACTCATACTGTTGGACGTAGGGTCCGGGATGAGCTCGGGGCCGTCGTCGACCACAGCCACTTGCGGAGCGCGTTGCACAGAGTCGGGCGTACGGCCCGTCGCTTCTCTTGTCCAAGGTGGTTCCACATGATCTCGCCTGGGGCTCTTCGAGGGCCGGTCGGAATGGCCTGCACTGCGCTTCCGCCATCGCCCAGAGACCACGGTCGGAGCAATAGACCCGAAGCTCAAGGAGTCGGGCTGCCCAAGGACTGGGGCTGCCCGGGGTAGCTCGACATCCACAACTGCACCTCTGTTTGCAAGAGGAGTGGAGGTCGGGGTCATCCCAGGCAGGTCGCGAAGTCCAGTTTGACCAAAACTGACATCGGAAGCACCGTCCTGCGCCAGGACAGGGCCGGAGGGTAGCTGCGGAGGCTCCATGGCGAAGAGGGCGTGCGGTCCAGGCTCTGCAGGTAGGGGTGCAGGCAGCACTGTTCCAAAAGCCTTGAGGCCTGCAGCACGTGTTCCTGCGAAGGAGACCAAATAGGGCCCATGGTCTCCTCCGCCTTGGCAACCTGAGCCGTAGTGAGCTCCGAGGGCTGTGCTGCCAAAATATCCCTCATCTCGGCGGCCGCCACAGTGGTGTCCTCGTCCAACTTGCTGCCCAGCGCCCTGACTTGGGTAATAAGCCCGACCAGGCGTTGGCTCACAAGCATAAACCACTGCTGTAGCGCTGTCGCCAGCTCCTCTTTCGCACGCATGTTGCCGGATAGGCGCTTGGATAGACGATTGGCAGCGTTGGAACGGCGCTGGAATCGCTGTTCCGCTGTGGCTTGAGACTCCAGCACTGCTGCAGGACCCCACAGATCCTGCGTAGACCTGTTCTGAATAGATTGCAGAGCTGAGACAACACCTTGGGGAAGTCCGAATTCCACTCTGGAAACCTGCTGGGCATCTCCCTTGCCCTTGCCTTTGGCTCCAGCTTGTTGTGAGGCAGCAGATTGACCAGGATTTTTGGGAGGCATACTTCCGTGGTGGTGAAGAAGAAGTCGTATGTCCCTGGCCTGGAAAAAGCCGCTGCGCAACCTCTTCCTCGCGAAGGCTCGCTGCCTTCGGGCACGTCTGTGCCACGGAGGGCTTGATGCACGAGACACTCTCTTGCCCGTGCTGGCCCCAAATAAGCAACCAGATGCCAAGGGCAGCTAGCGGAAACAGAGGGCCGTACCGCCTTGGGGCGGTCATGCACCTGGGAAGTTCCAGGTGTGGGCAGTGCCTGACGGCCAATCGAATGGCAGCGTAAGGAATACCCACAGGAGCAAAAGCTCAAAGAACTCAGGAGTTCCAGTGGCCTCCACCCAGGGAAAGTGCCACTATCGCGCGGAGCGCTGGGGTCTGGTATACCGTGAGGTACCGAAACCCCTAGAGGGGAACACAGCACCAAACACGGCTCGAGCCGAGACGCCTGTCGGGAGATAACCCTAAATCCTGAACCCTAAACTTAGATCCCCAATACCTTCCCTTTAAACTTTTTGGGTTCTTATAGTTTAGTAGGAATGGAAAAGTTTAACCTTTTATTTCTGTGGCTTATTGGGGTAGTAAGTAAATCCTGAACCCTAAACCCTAAACCGCCTGGCCTGTGGTTGCACTGCAGGGAGACCCTCCTTGCAAGCCGAACACGGGAGCGGAATAGGGGCCCACAGAATTGCCAATACTATGGTGGGGTTTCTCCTTATAAGTATAGTATAATCTGCCCCAAAGCCCTTGTCTAATTATTAAGGCCCGTATATTCAACAGCAATCGTACTGCCGTATTGCCCCTCTATAATCTCGAAAACCCTATTCTAATTCCAACGGCAGTCTTTCGGGTACCCGAAGCCTTAAACCTCAAACCCCGGACTAAACCCATCACAAAAGCCTAGGACCCAGAGTAGGCCCTTATTCCCTTTTTTTAGGGTTCAGGTTCCCTTATAAGCCCCTTTAAACCAAAAAGGGCACCCTTTTTATTCCTAGGTTACTCTTAGGTCTAGAAGCCCTTTTGCCGCCAGTTCCACATCCGGCTCAAGCTGTGCCAGCATTGTTTTCTAATCTCCCCTGCCCCAAGAAATGGCTCAGATCAGCGACTCAGAAGTTCAAGACGTTAGGTTTTTTCTTAGGGGTTTCGTTGTTGATTTCGGGCTTACGTCCAGGGTCTATAGGCATTTTAGAATAGAGTTTGGGCGCTGTTGGGGTGGAGGCTTCGGATTGGCGGCCTCTGCCGCATCACGTGCTGTTAGTTGCAAGATCTTCTGTTGGACGGCTTAGGGACAAGATGGGTTAAGGGGTATGGGCTTTGGGGGTTTTGGAATTTGTATAAGTTCAAAGGGTATGTGATATAGTCGTGGGACAAGTCCGAAGTATCCTCGAAATCAGGCGTGCGACAAGTCACTATAAGCCTAAGCCTATCTCCGAGACCTCGAAAAGCAATACCCGCAGACCCCGGCTCGAATGATGAGCAGGGTTTAGAGTTGAGGGTTTAGGGTTTAGCGCGCGAGGTCTCTGAACCCCACATTCCAAATTCTTTTAGCCCCACGGCTACGTGCGACATCCCGTGGCACTAAAGCCCTAAACCCTAGGCCCTAAACCCTAAAGCCCTAAAGCCCTAAACCCTAAGCCCTAAACCCTAAAGTCAAGTCCTAAAGCCTTAAACCCTAAACCAGGTGAGCACGATCAGGGGAATCGCCCTCGCCTTCACACGCGATTCACCTTCATCCACGCCAGCCAGGATCTCCCCAGGGGGGCGCGAATAATTTGCAACACTGTCCTCAGAGCCCCTATCTATATCTGTATCTATATCTATATCTGTATCTTATCCATCTAAATATGTATATATATATATATATATATATATATATATGTATATAGCATCATTATCCCCAACGCCCGGTTCTAATGCTGACGGCCCGAAGCTTGCAGCTTCAGGGCTGTAGGGCCGAGGCTTGGGACCGCCGACTGCCGGGGGCGATTTTCTGGTGGAAGCAAAGTTTTTTGGGTTGAAACACCTTATACCCCAAAGAACCTACCTTTTTATGGGTTTATATCAAGAAATCATGTTGGGTTTATGGTTTTATATAAAAGAAGTCATGTTAGGGAACCCTAAAAAGGTAGGTTCCTTAGGGTCCAGGCATGGAATAGCATGCTCTGGAGGATGAGCAAACCAAACTGTTGGTAATTTCCGAGGGCCCTCCAAGCAAAAGCATAAGGTTTGGGTTCGGGAGATTGTTTTTTTGGTAGTTTCCGAAAATAGGGGACCCAAAACAGTAGGCTCCTTACTATAAGGACCCCAAAACAAGGTACCCTTAATTTTCGGAAACTCTAAACCCTAAACCCTTGATAGAAAACCCTTAAAGGATACCTTTAAAGGTACCCCTATTTTTTGGGAAACTCCCCAAATGAGCTTTTACAGGGTACATGTCGGGGAGGGCGGGATTTGCACTTTTGGGTTTAGGGCGTTTGGTTTACAGTAAACCCCAACAAGTTGGAAACCGGATTAAGGCCAAGTGGTGCTGGGATTCCCCATACATTACTCTTAAGGAGTGAGGCTATTGGGTTTCCAACTTTTTGGCTTCCACTGTAGGGGGTTTAGGGCTTGCTGGTCGGTTTTCAAAGGGACGCCCTAGTTTCTGGACTCGACCCTAAACGCCCAGGAGCCTAAATGCTAAATCCTTAGGGGAAAACCCTGGGCCCGCGACAAGCGTTGCAGCTGTTTTCAACGGATCGTCCCAAAATCAATAAGACGGTTACTGCAAGGATTCTATGGGGAGATTTGAGGCATTTAGAGGGTTCAGGTGCTGACGGCCCTTAAACCTAAGCCCCAGTCACCATTTTCCAGCGTGCGTTGCGCACGCGCTGGGGCTTTGGGTCAGCGTCCACGCCAACCGAGAGCTCTTTGTCCTGTCACCCCCACCCCGGCCCCCAACCAAACTCGATAAAGCTGAACAGAAATGCAAAGATTAGGACATGACATGTAATGACCTGATAAGAGCTGGCATCGGAATATGTGGTTTGATAGGACAGGATATGCTGGTGTGTCGGGACAGCACGTTGGACTTCAGGGTTTCATGCACATCAGGTTGTCGTGATTGTGGGATACAAACGCTTCAACTCTACTTGCAGTGTCTTGGGTCCGTAAGCGCTCGAAACACAAAGCGCTAGGTTCCGGATCATCCCTGGAAGGATATTACTTGCTGAGCTCTCCTTCGAAATTGTTCGTTCAACTTTCGACTGTAGTCTAGATTCAGGTAGAGGTTAGAAGGTTAGAACCCAAAACGAAGCTAGAAATGTGCACCCACAAGGCACAAAGAGTTGGAAACATTGAAGGTTGGAAAGGATAATTTGGAGTAGTGCCGAGTTGGAAGATCGCTGTATCTATTGCATTGGGTGATGGAAACGTGTACACGCATTTGGCACGAGCTGTACCATGGTATTGTTCTTGCGAAGGAAGCGAAGAACCTAAACCCTAAAGACCCCGTCCCTACGTCTCTAGTTGCCTCAATAGTGTAACTAGTAGCAACCCATGGCCCAGGACTTAGCTAAATGGGCCCTTGGATATCTTAGGTTTAAAGGTTCTTCAAGAACCCTCAAGTAAGGAATATTACATAAACCATATTAGGGGTCCTACTATGTATACTGATGTAAGGTATTTCTTAAAAAAAGGATATTGGAGTCTCCGGGAACCAGTCGGTCGGAGGAGAACGATGAACAAGATCTCCCGCGAACGAAGAGTGAACCATCACCCGCATCTTGGGCGCAAGACTTCAGACATGTATCCCTAAACCCTGAGCCGTTGTAAAGCCTAAGCCTTGAACACGCAACCCCACCCCCCTTAAGTTTTAAAACCTCCCTGGGCTCTCAGGAACCTACCTTTTTAGGGTTCCCTAACATGATTTCTTTATATAGTCCCAAAAGAAGGTAGGTTATTTGGGGTCAAGGTAAGCTCTAAACCAAACCCTGTACCCTATAAACCCTACCGAGGCAACCCAGACGACCTTTCAACAGGCAAAGCAAGGCAGCACCGAGCAGGCTGGGATTTCGACCTCTTTGCCAGCTTAGCATCCTGGGGTCTATGGATTAGGGTTCAGGGTTTAGGGATTAGGGGTCAGGGCTTTGGATTTTGGTGGTTCAGGGTGTAGGGTTTGGGCTCAGAGAGACAGAGAGAGAGAGGCTTACGTAGGGCATTGCATTGGGTTAAGGTTTATTGGCTTTGGGTGTCAATTTGGAGTTTTGGGTGTCAGGGTCTTGAATGGGGCCTGCATTTTATTGATTCCCTAAGCCCTAAGCCCTACTCCCTAAAACGTTAATGTGAGGCTCCAGAGCATTTGCAAAAAAGGGGGCTTGGGACTTAAACGAGATAAAGGCCACGTGGGACTTCTAAAAAAGACTTGAAGTCTTTTGTTGCGGTGAAATCAACCCTAAACCCTAAGCCACGAACCATACACGGCTCTACCTACTAGGTTTTCCGACTGTAGCCGGGAGGAAAAGGGCCCTCAAAAAAACAAGAACCATCAGCCCTGACCCCTAACCGCCTGGGAAGATTCGAAAGAAGCCTCGAGAAACAAAACGCCAAGCTCTTTCGGGCCCCGGGCCCGCGGGATCTGAACTAGGGGGGTTAAAAGCATGTTTTTTTTGGGGGGGGGGCGACTACTATTACTTTTGCTATTCCGATTGCTATTGCTACTGCTACCGCTGCTACTTCTCCTGCTGCTGCTGCTGCCACCACTACGACTACTACTACTCCTCCTCCTGCTGCTGCTACCACTACTGCTACTACGACGACGACTACTACTACTGCCATTGCGAGTACTAGCTGCTACTAGCTAGTCTATTCGGCTTCAGTGTTTCGAAATTTGGGATTGGGCTTTGCTTTTTTGATCTTAGAGTTGTTAGGGTTCGTCTTTTCATGAGGTTTGAGGGCTCTCCTTGGAGTAGTTGCAGGAAAACATACGGTCTAATATGTTCACGACCATGGCAATGCAAACTACTATAGAGGCCCGCGCGTCTTCAAGCAAGTTGTACAGTTATAGCCGGCTTGCAACCCTATTGCAACCCTGTTACAAGCACATGGAAGTTTAGCTAAGTCGGTGGGATTTTTTGTTGTGACTCTTGTAAGGCATCTAAGTTCTTAGCTAAGTTTAGCTGCACTTGGATTCTCTTGTAAGTGATTGGAATTTGTTAGGAAAAGTTAACATAAACACTTTCAACAATCATCAGAATATGAAGCGAGGGTTTGAGCGAGAAGCATCTCTCGCAAGTAGTTAGCACAGCTTCGGTGTCACTGTCAGCCTCCAGCGGGCAGGGAGGGGGGGGGTCGGGGCGGACAATCAAAAGCAATGTTCATGTCCTTGACCGGAACTTAACTGCAACGAGTAGCGAAGTCACAAGAAGGATAATCTCTTGGAGCAAGACTGCGCAAGAACGGAGGAGGTGCGTGCATGTCGGGCGCAAGGGCGCGCAGTGTCGCGCAGCGTCGGGGTCAGGAGGGCGACTACTTCCTTGCGGTGTCGATAGGTTTCTGCCATGCAAACGCTGCATGTCCACGCGCAGTGTCGCGCAGTGTCGTGCGTGTGCTTGCCCACGTCGCATGGACGTCATATCTATTGTTATGTCTCTGTATCTCTAGACATGTAGAGACTTACATAATCACGGAAAGGTTGGGTCACTCCATCAGCGAGCGCCGTGCGCTACTGTTGTCTCTCTGTCGCTTGTGCAGGGAAACCACGAAGGCCCCAGCTCTATATCCTGTTTTCAGCTCTCTCACTAACTTACCCTGAACCTAGGAAACGAAAGTAGGAACAAATGTAGAATATGTTAACATAACTTACAAAAAGATACGAAAGCTTAGCTCATATTTATAACCTGACTTATGTGTATTGACATCCCCCGGTTAACACAATCTATCTTTGCTAAGTACAGTATAACTCCGTTTAAGCGCCGCGGGCCAGTTTTCGTTACTTGAACCCTGTTGAGGGTTTGAGGGGTTCAGCGGGTATCGTTGAGACCTCCTCCCTTGGCGAGGCTGGCAGGGCTTGCTTAGTATGTTTCGGGTCGGATGCACTATGTTGGCAGTACCCTAGATTTCGGGCCCTTGTCCAGTCACCAAAATAGTACGGCACCCTTACAAATGGGACCCTAAAATGGACCCTTATCTAGAGAACCACCTATGCGCAGCCCCAAGTAGCATAATGTAGCATATCGACATACCCCAAGGCTTACTGAGTCCCCTGATGCTGTAACCGATGTCAATGTAGCCAGATACTTAGTATATACTTAAGCAGCCGTAAAGTGTTCCGGACATAGATGCTTTAGGGCCGAAGTATATAATTTAGACGGACTCTTTGGGGGGAACACAGACCCTTTCGGGTAGCTAAGCTTGCTCGAGAGTTGGGTGTTTGTCAGTCGTGCAGCGGCAGGAGTCCGTTCGGAAGCTCTGGTGCCGAAGCTACAACATTGATGCTTGTGCCTCTGGCGAATTCTAGAACCCAGAGGAAAAAAAAAAGAGGACCTTGCTCCTTGCACTAAGCCTATGGCACCCTGAGGCTTAAACTCTAGTACATAAAGCAATCTTGCTGAATTTGGTGCAGTGCTTCTCAATGCGGAGGCACCGAGCCTACCAAACAAGAGAGACATTCAGCTCAAGGGATGTACGATGTACAGCTTCTGCCTCTGTACCATGCTAAGGCTTTAGTTAAGGAGACTACACAGCTTAATTAAACCCCAAACCTTTAACCTTGAGCATGTTCGCGGCGTTCAAGGGCCAAGGACCGAGAATTCTGCTTGTATTTTCGTTTGCACGCATTGCAGCAGATTGCGTGGCCAGTTTCGGCGGGCAATCATGGTGGGGCTTGTGATGGTCGGGGGGCAGGGGGTTGGGGGTGGCGGGAATGGTGGGGGTGGCGGGAATGGTAGGGATGGCGGGGGTGGTGGGTTTGGTACGGGTGGTGCGGGTGCTGGGACTGCTGATGCTGGTGGTGCTGGTGATGGCGCGATGATGATAAAGATGATGCTGTCTACGTCGACGATTTCTGCCCGTACAACGACGACGGTTCCCACTCCGGTACATGTTACTTTGCCTGTCGAGGCTCCTGCTGCGGCTGCGTCTGCACCGGCACATACCAGCACCAGCAGCAGCAGCAGCAGCAGCAGCAGCAGCAGCACCACCACCACCACCACCACCACCACCACCACCACCACTACTCTTACTCCTACTCCTACCCCTACCCCTACCCCTACCCCTACCCCTACCCCTACCCCTACCCCTACCCCTACCCCTACCCCTACCCCTACCCCTACCCCTACCCCTACTCCTACTCCTACTCCTCCTCCTACTCCAACTCCTACTCCTACTAATACTCCTACTCCGACTCCTTCTATTCCTCCTACTGCTACTGCTCCTTCTACTCCTACGCCTACTGTTATCGCTCCTGCTACTGGTACTGCTGCTGCTACTGCTGCTGCTGTTAATGCTACTGCTGCTGCTGTTAATGCTACTGCTACCGCTACTCCTACTCCTACTGCCACTGCCACTGCTACTAGTACTGCTACTCCTACTGCCAGTGCCGGTGCTACTGCCATTACTAGTATACAGCATCTTCTACTACTACTTCTACTACGACTATGACTACGACTACGACTACGACTACGATTACGACTACTACTACTACTACTACTACTACTACTACTACTACTACTACTACTGCTACTACTACTACTACGACGACGACTACTACTACTACTGCTACTACTACTACTACTACTACTACTACTACGACTACTACTACTTGCCACCCCCCCTACCCACTGCCTCGTGTTACATACGCTTGTAACACAAATCCGTTTTACTCAGTATTCACAGCACTTTCGGCAACATCTTCTGAAGCCTCCAAAATCACCTCCGAGATTTGAAACTCCGGGATCGTTTTCTGGACTGTTTGTTTTGGGGGGTGGGAGGGTGCGGGAAGAATGATGACGGCATTGTTACGCCGACTTCCGGACATCATCGCCGGAAGAGCCATTTTACTTGGTATTTACAGTGCTTTCGCGACGTTTGATATCTTATATAGTCGCCAAGCCTACCTCTGGACTTTGCTACGTTGTCTATTGCCTTTGCGAGGGCTTTCAGGGAAAACTCGAAAATGGGTGGTCATAACTGTTCGAGGCTGTCTGCACGTTATCAGCCCCCACCCCACCCCCCCACCCCACCCACCAATGCAAGGCATGCAAAAGGGGTAGTTGGTAGGTGGGGGCTTACTACTACTACTACTACTACTACTACTACTACTACTACTACTACTATTACTACTACTACTACTACTACTACTACTACTACTACTACTACTACTACTACTACTACTACTACTACTACTACTACTACTACTCCTGCTTCTACTCCTACTCATGTTGCTTCTGCGACTGCGACTGCTACTGTGCCGGCTACTAGTACTGGTACTGGTGCTGGCGTCGCTGCTGCTGCTGGTACTGCTGGTGCGATTGCGACTGCTACTGCTGTATGCTGCTTCTGCCACTACCACCACCTGACGATTTCTGCTGAAACTTACCAGGACTTCGTCAACAAGCGACTGCAGTGCCCTCTGCATTCGCCGCGGCTCAACGACGGACGATTCATCCAGTTTCTGTTTCTGATGCTGCTGCCCCGAATCCCGTGACTGCTTGCGGAGCAATTATCCCACTGCTTGCCCGTACTACGAGTCCTCCAATCTTCTTCATGATTCATCATCTGTAACATGCTGCTAGCAAGTTTTCGCAGCTGCAGCAGACATGCAATGTTCACGTTTGTAGTTTCATCCCATCGTTCCATGCATCTCGTTGCTGTTGGTGATGGTGAGGTTGAAGAGATTCGGCTGGGACATTGACAACCCTGAAGATAGTACTAAACCCTGAACCAAAAAGCCTCAAGGCCTCAAGCACTGAACTTTGACTTCACATACTCGACCGTTCCCGACCTAAACCCTCAACCCTAACCCACCTAAACCCTAAACCCGAGGCAGTTTGGGAAGCATCGGTCATCCTTTCATCTGTGGACAGCCTTGTGTCGCATTTCAAGCCACTGGTGACTGGGCTCTTGTTAGAAACCTAACTTCAGTTATCACAAATAAGGTTTTAGGCTCTAGGGTTGTTCAAGTTACCACAATAGGAACATGTAGTCACTAATGGGGTTTTCTTGTTCTCGTAGCTTAAACTCCACTTCTTTTCAAGAACCCAGGCGAATGTGAGCATGGCGCTCACTGCGCCCACTGCCGCCTGGATGCGCTAGTGGGTGGATTTAGGGTTTAGGGTTTAGGGCCTAATCGACGGCTCGTTTCGATCTGCTCGCTTTCATACCTTCCGATGTTGCAGACTGATTGTGGCAAGATCTTTCTAATTCGTGACTCATTTACAGCAAACCCTGGCTTATCCTCTGCATGGTTGTAGATAACTGTCTACAGCAGGGGCAATACCAATCTGATTAGAAGACTCGGTATTAGTAGTTCTTAGCCTTAAATTTGATGTTGGGGCTTTGCCAAACTATGCCCGGTTGAACGCACTATTCGAAGTGTGCAGGCCCCTAAAATAGTGAAGTTTGTGATCTCCAGCTCATATTGAATACGGTGCGCTTTTCCTGAGACAGGTAGGCATGGTGGCCTTCTTTCTGGTAGTGCTGGTGGTTCCACTAATATTAGCTACTAGGCATAGAACTTTCAGCAACAGTATTAAATACTTGGTCCTGCTTGTAGCAATGTGAATCGTATCGAGTCGCCAGTAATGGAGCCATAGTAAGAGAGAAGAGGCTGCATTCTCTTCGTACTTGCCGCAACTGTGTTGCCGTAGTCCTGCGGCATGTGCAGGTGGTTTGCCCTCGCTTCTGCACTTTGAGGCCCTGATCGTAAGTGTCGTTGGATGCGTGTGTGTGTGTGTGTGTGTGTGTGTGTGTGTGTGTGTGTGTGTGTGTGTGTGTGTGTGTGTGTGTGTGTGTGTGTGTGTGTGTGTGTGTGTTTGTGTGTGTGTGTGTGTGCGTGCGTGGTTGTAACAAGCATGAAAAACGGCAGCACGGTCGTGCTTAGCTACTTTGTAGAACAACCCGGCAGGTGGTTAATGGTGTTGATTTTGTTGTATGAACATGGCAGCCTGAAAAACCTCGCAATGCTACAAAAATACACCGCCAGACTCCACTAAAACTACAAGGGCCCTCAAATTGCCTTGCTTCAACTGGACCAACTGTCACCCGAGTTCCACTTGGGAGTTTCAGCAACAAGGCGACCCTCGCATACACCCAGCAGATTGGGATCGTGACAGGACTCCAGACCCTAAAAAGCCTTCAACCCTAAACCCTACACCCTAAAGCCTGAACCCTTCACATCCCCCATATGACGAAGCTCCAGTCTTTTTAAGCCTGAAGTCTGAGCACCGTGCAGTTGCCGAGATTGCAGCTCTTCCGAAAACCCTTATAGTAAACCCCAGAAAGTTGGAAACCGGATTAAGGCCAACTAGCGCTGGGATTCCCTTTACATTACTTTTAAGGATTGAGGCTGTGGGGTTTCCAACTTTTGGGCTTCTACTGTAGATTAGGTCCTAAACCTCCACCCTAAAATGTGAATCGGACCTCCCAGGTCATCATCCATGTCACGAGCCGATCTCCGTTGGCGCGAGACAGCAGCGCAATATCCGGACGTTATGCAAGCAAGACGTCAGGGAGGTGTGCCTCGGGATCCCTAAACCCTAAAGCCTAAATCATACCCTAAACCCTAAGCCCCCTAAACTCTGCCCAAAACCCGAAATCCTAAAACCCCCTAAACCCCACCTGAAAGCGGGGAATTCGGGAGTTGGGGGTCACGCCGCCACCTCGTCTCGTGGGGCCAGCTTTGGTTCCCAACACTTGCAGCTGTCTTTAGTTGTTTTCAGAACGGTGGGGATGACTTCTGAGGTTTACGATTTAGGGCTTGTATAAGGTTCAGGGTTTACTGTGTAGGCTCTCAGGTATAAGAGACCAGCAGTAACGGTTACGAATTTGGTAAGAGTACCACAAGTGGCTATGGAGTACTCGTACTCGCACGTGTCGTCGTTGTCGCAGTGATGAAGTAGTCGTAGTTGTAGTAGTAGGAGTAGTAGTAGTAGTAGCAGTAGTAGCAGTAGTAGCAGTAGCAGCAGTAGTAGCAGTAGTAGCAGTTGTAGCAGTTGTAGCAGTAGTGGCAGTAGCAGCAGTAGCAACAGCAGTAGAAGTAGGAGTAGGAGTAGGAGTAGGAGTAGGAGTAGGAGTAGGAGTAGGAGTAGGAGTAGGAGTAGTAGTAGTAGTAGTAGTAGTAGTAGTAGTAGTAGTAGTAGTAGTAGTAGTAGTAGTAGTAGTAGTAGTAGTAGTTATAGTGGTATCAGTAGTAGTCGTAGCAGCAGTAGTAGTTGTAGTAGTTGTAGTTGTAGTTGTAGAAGAAGTCGTAGTCGTAGTTGTAGTAGCAGTAGAAGGAGTAATCAGAGTACTTGTAGTAGAAGCAGCAGCAGCAGCAGCAGGAATATTGGTGGTGGTGGTGGTGGTGGTGGTGGTGGTGGTGGTGGTGGTGGTAGCAGTAGCAGCAGCAGCAGCAGCAGCAGCAGCAGCAGTAAAATCATTCGCAACAACGGCGGCTGCAGCAGTTGTAATGCACACAACAGGAACAACAGTCATGTTTGTGTTCATATTCGACATTTTACCTTATAGGGAGCTTGGCATATCAAGGAAGTGCTTCACAGATGTTTTTTCATGTCATGAACTTTTGCTATACTCGGTGCTGTGTCATGAAGTGCCATGTAGTACAAACTACATCGTCGATGTTGTGGGTTTGTCACCAGAACCTGTATCAACCCGTGGCCTCTCAGATGAGTTCAGAGCAGGCAAGATTTGGGAGTTTCCGAAAATTAGGGGTGCCTTGTTTTAGGGTCCTTATAATAAGGAATCCTACTGTTTAGGGTACTATATTGGGGTCCCCTGTTTTCGGAAACTCCCATTTGTGCAGCAGTCTTATGCCAGATCCGAGTTCGACATGCTCAGAAATTGCGATTCCCACGAGGTTTGGCCTCTATCCACTTCGGAAGACTATCAGAATCAACACATGTCGGGTGTCTTTCTGCTGCGGGGTCTGTTATTCTGAAACTCTAGCACACTTCATCATAGGGACCCTTACTGTAGGGGTTTAAGGGGGAGGGGGGTAGGGAACTACACTTAAGATTGCCGGTCCTGGAAAACGTACGATCCCGGGGCAACAATTTAAAAAGCGCCAACAATGCACCAGAAATGTAATCAACAAACGATTGCCACTAATGGTCGCACAACGAAAGCAAAACAGAAGCAAAACAAAGCAATCGAACATGTAGAAAGAAAGCAAAGAAAAAGCAACTTAAAAACAGCTCCAGCGAACAATAACCCAAACATAGTGTAAAATGCAGAATAAATGCAATACAAAAGCAGCCACCAGCGAATGTTGCTTTTTATTTGCTTTTTTATTAGCTTTTTATTTGTTTTTTTTTCGCTTTTTATTTGCTTCATTTTCCTAGAGGCCAAGCTACAGGGATCCTCGAATCGCTTTTCCGATCGCATTTTCTGCGCATTGTTTTTGCTTTTCGAGTTCTCCTAGGCATTCCAGGACCAGGCAATCATAAAACTACACTTCCTTAAGTAAGTAGGCCGTACTGGGTCCTTATTATGGGCATTACTAAGGCCCCCTACCCCTACCTCCCGAAGGGTCCCTATGACTTCACCCCTAAACCCTTCGCCCTAAACGCTCAACCCTACTTTCCTAAACCCTAAACCCGTAAACCCCCAACTTGAAAACCCTAAAAAAAACTTCTAAACCCTGGCTGGAAATGTCCATCAAAGCGATGCTAGACCCCCCGCAGCGCAGAACCTGCAACATCTTGTGATGCTCATCCTGGCGGAGCGCCTTCGCAACATGCAGATGCTCGGCTTAGGGTTTAGGAGTTTAGGGTTTCGAGTTTAGGGGGTTTAATTAAGGTTTAGGGTTTCGGGGTTTAGGGTCTAGGGGTTTAAGGTTTAGGGTTTAGGGGTTCAGGTCTTTGGGTTTAGGGTTTCGGGTTTAGGGGGTTTAAGGTTGAGGGTTTCGGGGTTTAGGGTCTAGGGGTTTAAGGTTTAGGGTTTAGGGGTTCAGGTCCTTGGGTTTAGGTTTCGGGTTTAGGGGGTTTAAGGTTTAGGATTTCGGGGTTTAGGGTTTAGGGGCTTAGGGTTTCGGGTTCAGGGTTTCGGGTTCAGGGTTTGGGTTTTTTCTGCGGAATTTCACATCGGCGACAAGGTTGTGTCGAGTGCATCGTGCTGTGGCGATGATCTGCGAAAGCCTGCATACAGCAGGCTTTTACCTTCTTTCTCTCCGACCCCACGCCGTATGGCGGCGAAGCCACCCGAACCTATTCCTTTTAGGGTTTACTCAGGCCATGCCGCTTTTCTGCCTTTCTAAGGTGCAGGGCAGGGCAGGGCAGGGCAGGGCAGGGCAGGGCAGGGCAGGGCAGGGCAGGGCAGGGCAGGGCAGGGCAGGGCAAGCAGGCAGCTTCGTGGCTCCCACCTACCCACAGTAGGAGAGGTTTAGGGTTTAGAGGTTTAAGGGTTTAAGGTTTAGGGTTCAGGGGTTTAAGTTCAGGGTTTCGGGTTTGGGGGTTTTAAGGTTTCGGGTTAGGGTTTGCATGGGGTTTAGGGGTTTCGGGTTTGGAGATGCTTGGCCTGCTTGTCAACCAAGCCGTCTGAGTCTTGTGCAAAACGCCCTACTTGGAAGGGCAGGGGACTTAGTAAGTAGGTCATAAGTAGGGTTATAATTGGGGTAACGCCATTTAGGGTACTTATAACTCTACTTATAACCTACTTACTAAGTCCCCTGCCCTTCCAAGTATAAGCCTGAGGATCACGCAGATACAGATCTGGAAAGATAGCCCCGTCTCAAGGCTCCAATCCGGGGGGGCTCCGGGTCTATATCAGGGTCCCCTAAATAATTATTCCGCTTCCTCGAGCGCGCTACCCTAGACCCTTAACCCCAAATCCCAAACCTAGACACAAAACTCTACGTAAACACTCTGAACCCAAACCCTAAACCCCAAACAACCCTAAACTCTAAGCTTTTGTGGCTGAGTAGGTATCTGTTATCCTTTTGGGGTTGATAGACTCCTACCGTAATTTGATAGGGTAGCCCTTTTTGGGGCTAGAGTGCCAAGCCCCCAAAAAGCCGGAGTACTTGGAGGATCATAGGACTTAGTAAGTGTGGTTATAAGTATCTTAAGTCCCATGATCCTTCAAGTACCAAAGAAACCCTAAACCCCTCAACACTGAGCCCGAAAACCCTAAGCCCCCTAAGCCCCAAACCCCTAAGCCCCTAAATCCCTAAACCCCTAGGCCTCTAAACCCCTAAACCCTTAAACCCCAACTAAACCCTAAGCCTCCAACCCTAAGGCTCTATGTACCCATATAGTATATACTTAGGCCTTAAAGTACCTATATAGGGACCCCTTTAAGGCTAAAGTATCAACCATAAAAGTACATGGAGCCTTTGGGTAAGCCGCTGAGCCCTAAACCCTTAAACCCCAACTAGACCCTACCTAAGCCTCTAAACCCCTAAACCCTTAAACCCCAACTAAACCCTAAGCCTCTAAGCCTCTGAGCCCGAAGGATGACGGAAGTGGCCGGTCCCACCATCGAGGCGTTGCTTTCGCTTCTGACGGACAGGCCGGGCGAACGGCAAGTGTTTCTCCGAGCTTTTTTTTTTTTTTTTGGAGGGGGGTGGTAGTGTTTTAGAGCTTTGGGCTTTCAGGGTTTAGGGTTTAGGGAGATCTTTGAGGGTTTAGAGGTTTAGGGCTTAAAGGGTTTGGGGTACCTGTTTAAGCTGTGTTCCTTTAGTTGTTTCATGGTTTCTTTTGAAGGAATCTCTAAAGCACATGTCTTGTTTGCCTAGAACGCTGAGCAGATTACTCTACTGCCCACTTGCACCTACCTACTTGCACGAACAGGTTATATACTTATGCCAACAGATTCGTATCTGTACCTGAAAGTGTGACACAAAGAGTTTGGTACTGGGGTAGTACTAGGGATATTCCTACAGATATGTCTAGCTTGTAAGCACCCGGAGCCTAGTAGGTAGCAGTACCCTTCTGCCCGTTTACAGTTTGTTTGCTATTCTACTGGATATGAGTAATAGAAAGACGGTGCCGTTGGCATGGAAGGGTTCGGGAACCAAGTCTGTACTACCTCAGCTGCAGTTCAGGGTTTAGGGTGGCTCACATTGAATTTCGCGCTGCTTCCACTACTACATCCGTTCTGAACTTGTGTTCATCACTTAGTACTCTGCTACCTGCTTTGTTTTATGCTGCTCGAGCACTACGGGATCATTTTCCGATTCGTTGTTGTACATATGTACACACACGTTGTGCAATCATTAGTGAGGTCTGTATTAACAGTGAGAGAAGTCGAAACACTCATCTACACACTTGTGCCAACTTGCATTGGGATGTCACATCCCACCAGGAATCGCGTGCTGAAATGCACGTCATGTCTGTTGACATGACAGTGGATTTTCGTTGAGCTCTTCGATCCATTGTAAAGGTTCGGGTGGGCCTTCCTACATTCAATGTTAATGCAGTTAATGAAAGCCAGATTTGAGAAGTTTCGTGACAGATTTGAGGGGTCGACGTGGCTCAACTTGTCAAGACGTGCGTCTAGAAAAGTAGGGTCACAA
Organism: Symbiodinium sp. CCMP2592; assembly: GCA_905221615.1. Lineage (NCBI taxonomy): Eukaryota > Dinophyceae > Suessiales > Symbiodiniaceae > Symbiodinium > Symbiodinium sp. CCMP2592. The sequence goes on from CAJNDT010004447.1 coordinate 358,957, forward strand.
CTGTCACTGCATGCACTATTCAGGCAGTGAGAAACGAAGGCCTTCTCTTCAGAAGCAAGGGTTAGAGTTTCGAGTTTTTGGTCAAGGGCTTAGCGAAATCTCCGAAGTTATAGGGTCCAGGATTGTACCCTACACTTCTAAACAGTCTGCCACCGCTTGGTAAATGTGTCCTAACTGTTGAGTCGGTAAGCTTCAAGTTTTGAGGTACTATGATGCCTGTATAATCCCAACAGACTCCGTAGGTAACCTTTACCCTTTTTGAGGTACTATAATCCCTATATATCCCGTATAGACTCCGAAAGCGCAACCTGTAATTCGCGATGCTCCACAAGGAGGGGTCATGCACTGCGCCAGAAAGTCCTAAGTACCTATATGGTAGAATGTAGGGTTTCTATATATATATATATATATATGTATACTAGGAATTGCTAATATGATTTGGGGAGGTATCCTCCCATAGCAGTAGGTGGGACACTTTGGGTGCAGGTCAGTCGGGCGAAGCCGTGCAGAGAGGAACTTGCTGCTGGGCGAATTTGGTGGCGGTCATGGTTTGGCCCTAACCCTAGGGATCAAAATAGCACCAGAGACTTATATAGTCTGGTCTTTGGGCCCAAAAGCCTTAATATGAGTCCTTAGATCCCTAGGGTAATATAGTTTTCATATGGGAGCCTTAATGCATAATGACCTATACTATTTTCGGTGTTTTTTCATCGTTTGTAGTATAACCGGCCCCAAAACCCTATTCCAATTATTAAGGCCCCTACATTGATTGGTTCACCTGCCGGGACGCTTTTGGGGGTCTAGGGTTTAGGGGTTTAGGGTATAGAGGGGTTTAGGCTTTACGGTTTAGGGGCTCAGGGTTTAGGGGTTTTCAGTACGGAATCTTTTGCTGTGTCGCCGTGGTTGCCGCCGGGCCGAAAGCACTGTGTGGGTCATTCCTATTTTTTGTCTCTATGCAATGGTCCACGCGGGGGACCGGTCGTATGATGTTCGTTGCTGTCGTCGCGGTCTATGATCGTGAAGCAGCTTTGCTCAGCGTTTTCGTTTGGGAGTGTGTGTGTGTGTAAGGATTCGGACTATGCTTATGACCAACCACGAACTCTTGTTGCGTTGAAATTTGTTCATTCTTGCTCTTGCAAGATTGCTGCTTAGTTTCCCAACGAACTCTCCCTGACTCCTCAAGCACCGTTTTGCATGACGGCGCAACTAACTGAGCGGTCTGTGACAGTGGTTCTGCAATTCACCAAGGGATGCAGTAGCAGCTACAGCAGAAGCAGCAGCAGCAGCAGCAGCACGAGTTCTAGCAATACCAGAGTGCGATAGTGCCAAGAATGAGTGGCAAGCACGAACAGTCTACCCCCGCACACTCCCTGCGCTGCTGCACCAACTTCCTTGCGTCATCAACAGCAACAACACGCTAGAACAACCAATACCGAAATGGCGTACCTTCAACCTCCAAAACTCAGACAACCTATCCACAACACGGATGCCGGTACACAATCGTTCCGATAATGAACCTTGTGGGTATTCCAGATCTAGTTCAGACTGCCTGTCCCGTCTGCACTTCGGGGAATTCAGTAGCTGTTAAACCCCCAAACCCTACAAACTCCTGGCCTTGCCACTTAGTGGCTATTCACTTGTGTTTCGTGAGTCGGACTGTACGTTCAAGACTGGGGGCTGCATCTTTGGCACAGGTGTGGATTTAGCACATGTTCAGCTAGGACCCAGAGTAGGCCCTTATTCCCTTTTTTTAGGGTTCAGGTTCCCTTATAAGCCCCTTTAAACCAAAAAGGGCACCCCTTTTATTCCTAGGTTACTCTTAGGTCTAGGGTTTTAGGATTGCAAGGGTCTTACGGCTTAAGGTTCTAGGATCCTGGAGTCTGGGTTCTAGGATCCTGGAGTCTGAGTTGTAGGGTTGAGGGCTGTTTAGACCTAGGGTCTTCCCGGCACCCAACGAAGCTTCAGCCCAAGTTCCGTGCTGAAAAAGAAATAGAAAGCTCGAAGTAGGTTTAAAGTCTGCGGTCCGTCGTTTAAGGTCAGAGGATTTTTGGTTGAGCTTTGTTCGGGCTTTCACTGAGAACTTTAGATTTAGATGTTTAGGTAAGGGTTGAGATTTTAAAATCGGCTGCCAGCTAACGAGGTACAAATACCTCCGCCGTATGGGCTTCGCACAGCTGATGTCAGCGACCTGCCATGACAGTCACGAGTTACATCGTACGTTCCAATCGCAGAGAACGAGTAATAAGTCGTACTCAGCCCTAGACCGTAAACCCTGAACTCAGTCTCAGAACTTTATAATGCCCTGCTCCTAGCAATACGGATGCTCGTTGAAGTATGGTTCATTTCGGCCTATACATCCTAAGCGCTACGCTGTCAGCAATAGTAGAGGGGCTTCTGCAGAGGCTTCTCGAGCCAAATAACGAAACTGCAGCTCGGATTCCCAAACTCTTCAAAGCGATAGCCGAATTGTTACTCGGCAAGCTGTTTTCGCCGGTTGAGGGTCTGGGGCTTACGGTTAAAACCCTTAGGGCCTTCGTCGCCAGTGAGAGTGAGGTCTTAGCATCGGGTGCACCCTGCCCGGAAACATAAAAGGCAAGCCTCTCAACCACAAGCCCAAAGCTGTTTGATATAGAGGCTTGGATACTTGCCAATACTGTCTACGTTTAGTCCCTATAGAGTTACGTTAGACGAACCTATTATAAGGGGTTTACAAGGGATGTCACTATCCTTGTTTTTGCTTCTGTGCTTTTTTGGGGGCCCTAACAGACAGTAGGCTCTGTGCTGTTGTTCTGCGATGATGTTGGTGCTGGAGGCACTCGCACTCAACTCCAAGCTCATACCCCTCTTAACAGTGGTAGTAGGACTAGCCAATATCAGAACTGATAGTAACATGAATTACCAATATTGCATTATTTCTAGTATTAGCCAGTAGTTACTACTATATAATAGTAGCAGTATAAGACACCATCCTGTTTACGGAGCTTGGGGTTAAACAGCCCTTGGTTACCGAACGACCCTTAACAAGTAGGGAACTTATACCCTATGTATCCTATATGGGTGGTTGTCAAAGCTATGGTCCCTTTTTGGGTCCTTATTATAATCCGGCACCTATTATTTAGGGTACCCGGAAAGGGACCATAATTTTGACAGCCTTAATGAAAGCTGCAACGACCAGGTCCTGGCACACAATGGTTACGGGCACGTCGCCGAGTCACTGGAGCGACGATCAAAGAAGCCCTAAACTTATAGTATCCTTAAGGGAGGGGGCTCCAAGGGGGGTACATAGCCTAGTGATCCCCAACTCTCCCTAGTACTCCCTAAGGTTCCCCTAAAGATTCCTTGTACCCTCCCCCCATGAGCCACCCTCCCTTAAGGATCCTATAATAAACCCCAAAACGCTACTTCTGCGCTGCATGGATTCTAAGTTCTCTCGCTAGTTCTCCACAGGACCTAATGTTGACCTGCCGGTTGGCCGAAAGACCCACCTCTTCAAAGTTCTAGATATAGGAGCCCTAATAAGGGACCATAGAAAGCTGGGCTGGGTCTTTTCGCCTATGTACGAACTCGGTACTTGAACTTGGGAGTGTAATTGTAGGTTAGTGTCTGGGAGAGTATATGAGAAACCTTCGAGTAAACCCCAACCCTCCGGCTCTTGTCATCCTAGGACCTAGAACAGTCCTTTAGTCCCTTGTTTTAGGTTTCAGGTTCCCTTATATATAAGCCTCTTTAAACCAAAAAAGGGCACCCTTTTTGTTCCTGGGTTACTCTTGGGTGTAGCATCGATTTGATGGACATGCCCAGCCAGGGTTTAGGGTTTAGGGCTTTAGGGTTTGCGGATTTAGGGATTTAGGGTTTAGTGTTTAGGGATGTAGGGTTTAGGGTTTTATGGATTTAGGGGTTAGTGAGATGAGTGCCTGAAATTGAGGGTTAGAGGTTTGAAGTCGGCCTAGTCCTTCATAAGGACTCACTGCAGGATATTTGCGGCGTCTCTGAACCCTCCCTAAGCCCTACCTGTGGCCCGAAAGACCTACCTTTTTGAAGATACTTATATCGAGGCCACAACAAGGAACCCTAAAAAGCCAGGTCTTTTCGGATACATGTAGAACCCCAACACTAGGTACAGCAATGGCTCAATAAGGCTATTATTCTACATACTCTTGGGGTCCAGGTCCCCTAAACCCTAAACCCGCTCTATCATATAGTAATATAAACCTTAATGAAATTCGTCGGCAAGGCCCGAAGTTTCGTCGGCAAGGCCCGACGTGCCTTGCCGACGACATTTCGGGCATTGCCGACGACATGCCGGGCCTTGCCGACGAAATTTCGGGTCTTGGCAAAGCACATCCTAAATCTTAAATCCTAGATCCCGCGGGTAACGCAATTGTGTGCTCATGGTGTGTGCAATTTAAGCTTGACAGAACTTGAGAGTGCTACATGATTGTCTGCCAATGGTGTGCACATTGTTTATTGAACAGAACTTGAGCGGGTTACGCAATTGTCTGCCCATGGTGTGTGCACAGTTCAAGCTGAACAGAACTTGAAAGGGTTACGCAATTGTCTGCCCATGGTGTGAGACTAAACATGAGTAAGTGGTTTCAAACGAAATGATGAAGATGTATATCATTAATGAAGGGGATTCTGGGAGGGTGGGGACACTGCTAAAAAGGAATGCCAAACCAGATACTTCACTGGCCCTCGCCAATCGTAAACCCCAAACCCCAAACCCTAAACTCCCTAAACTGTAGCAGGGAGGAAAAGGGCCGTTAAAAAAACAAAAAAACAAATTAAACAGAACGCTGATCCGAATCCCAGCCTTTTCCGCCAGGAGAAGGCATTCCACCAAATTCGCGCACAGTGCCGGCGGGAGTCGCAGGACCAGTGGCAGTGGAGTTAGTTTGGAGTCCTAAGGGTCCAAGTACTTCTTAAGTACTTGGACTTTGGACCCTTAGGGGAGTGTGATGCATCTACCGTCGAGGCGACACTATGAATCCTTGCAGCACGAATCTGGAAGGAGCATGGTAAGAGAAAGATTCGACCAAAACCCTGAACCCACTGGATCATGACCCACCGTATTCCGTAGGCATCCAAACGGCTCCTGTATTCGGGTCGTTATCTGAATCAGGGTCCCTCGTCAGCGTCCCCAAAATACTGCGGCACCTTTGTAAACAAAAACAAAAAACACCCTCAACAGGCCCTCCTTTAGCGAACCACCCACATTTCCTGATGGATCCTACAAGCTCCTGAATACAAGGAGTCAGGGTATAGGGTTCCTTCAAAAGTGTACTATAAGGGCTCCTGCACAGAATCTATAGGGTTTAGGGTTTTAGGATTTCGGGTTTCTAAGTTTAGGGTTTACCTTCACCCAAAGTAACCTTCCGTTTTAGGGTTCCTTACTATAAACTCCAGATACAAGTCCTTAACAAGGAAGGTTATTGAGGGGTAGGGATTAGGCTTTACAGTGCTAGACTATAGGTCGAAGTTCACCAGATAGTCAAACGGCAAGGCTTTACGTAGCACTCCTGAATCTTAGACAGTACTTTAGGGCTTACTCGCCCCTTTGGCCAGCAGGGCTAATATGTGGGTGGACCTTAAAAGCCAGAACAAGGCTGTAACTTAACAGTGTATGTATGTATGTATGTATTGGGATTATAAAAGAGTATGATCGCTAAGTTAGCACTCGCCGGTGACGCATCACAAGCAGTGTTGGCACGCGACATCGTCAAGCCTGCCTGGAAGCCCTATGCAAAAATGGCATGCGCTGCATAACTAGGCTTGGTATGGCTAGTCGCATTTGTGTAGCTGTTCATGCGGTTGTTTCTTGCGCGCTAACATCAATGCACGTTGTCAGTTGTTTTCTTTGTGATCATGTTCGCTCCCCTTCCACACGAACAGCACTACAAGTCGTATGGCCGCAAGCCAGGGGCACGAAGTCAACTCTTGGGGGGCATACTCTGCGGTATGCAATCCAGGCCAGATAAACGGTAGCTTGGGAGCCTGTTGTTCCCATGAAGGCTTGTCACCTCAGCAACCTAATGCGGCAGCACAGTGGCTGTTATCCATCTACAATGGAGCTATGGCATATTGAGTCGTCTGCATCGAAGCTGCATCACCTGCAGCTGTCATCATGCTTGATGATGGTTAGAATGCGGTCGTTTTCCGGGGATCAGTTTGCGGACTATAGAGTCAAAATATTGAATGTTGCATGTGGGCCCAGCTCCGGCAACGATGTCCGTGAGTCATGAGGTTTCTCTTTCTTAAACTTGGCTCAACACCAAAGGAGGTCCACGTCGAGTCAAATGCCCCTGGTCTTTGCCATTCTAAGCTTATGTCAAGTTTCGGGTTGAGGTTCAGGGTTAGCCAAGGTAAGACTTGCACGTGCTGGTTGTTTCCGCGGTCAAGGTCTGCGTTTGTGGGTTTTCCTTCGGGGATGCAATGCGAAAATGCTCGATGTGCGTGGCGGGATCATTTGCAGGACGATGGTTTGTGTTGCGGTTCCGAACGTGGAGTTACGCTGTAGCAGTAGCACAGTTCCCGAACGTTCCCGATCTGACGTTGTTCGTAATGTCCGAAAAAGTTTGCACATGTGTGTATCTAAATGAGTCAGAAATGTGTCTGTGTGTGTGTGTGTCTGTGTGTGTACATAGTGTATATAGATGTAAGTGTGCTTCTTTACGTGCGTTCATGTTTTGTTCTGTTGTGTTGTGCTGTCTTGTCGTGTGTTGTGCTATGTTGCATTGCGCTATGTCATGTCATGCTATGTTGTGCTGTGTTTTGCAACACTACGTTATAATGTAATACAGTGTAATACAGTGTTTTACAACTGAATGTAGTGTAATGCATGAAGCTTTGCGTGTGTTTATGCATGTGTGCTGGATCGATTTCTTTCGCTCCCACGGTGTGTGTGTGTGTGTCTCTCTCTCTCTCTCTCGCTCGTTCTCTCCATCTCTCTCTCTGTCTCTCTCTCTGTCTCGTTCTCTGTGCCCACATGCGATCCGCTCCGGCTGTGCATGTGCCTGATTGTTGTTGGTGGAAATGCATGCAAGTGCAATGGAGTCCTTATGCTCGGTCTAAGAACTTGTGTACATAGACATAGATCGTACAGAAAGACTATGTAGTCAGCATATACGCTCCGTAGTTCAGTGCAAGGCGTAGAAGCAGCGCTATAGTCACAAATCAGAAAGTCATAAGCCGTAAGCTCCCAGGTTTATGGTTCAGGGGAGTTTAGGGTTCAGGGTTTATGGTTGTGGATGCCCAGTCCTCAATTCAGGGCTGCATTCGTTGATCGACGTGGCCTTCCGGCTGAATGCACCGGTCGGGCAGACGGAACCCCAAGGCCTTTAGAGGATCCAAGGAGAAACCTTCTTTAAGTCAGCAGGGGGCTCCTTTAAAGGGGATTCTAAGGGTTCCTTTAAAGGGCTCTACAAGGGTACTACAGGGTTTATGGTTTAGGACCAAAAGCCTAATCTAATATGGTCTTTAGGCCCAAAAGCCTTCATATATGAGTCCTTAGAGACTTAGGGTAAAGGTGAAAACCTTCTTGGAGGGTCGGGGGACTTAGTAAGTAGCTAGTAGGTAGACTTATAAGTACCCGAAACGGGACTCTAATTGGGGTTATGGTACTTATAAGTCCCTAAAATAACCAGTTACTAGGTCCCCCGACCCTCGAAGTTCCCCCCAAAAGCGGATCTTGAAAAGGTTTCGGATCTCTGGGTTTAGAGCTGTCGGAGTATCTCAAAATAGAGCCCCGTTGAACCAGTATACTAAAATGATAGGTATGCGATATATGTGTATATGTATACATATGGGTGGTTGTTAAAATTATGGTCCTTTTTGGGGTACCCTAAATATTAGGTGCCGTATCATATTAAGGACCTAAAAAGGGACCCTAGTTTTGACAACCACCCATATGCATTTACATAACTGTTCATATATATATATATATAGATAGATAGATAGGTAGATATATCCCTAATCATATCCCTCTTGGGTTTCTCTATGACATCAGGCGCCCCAATCAGGATAGGGTGTATCCACCTCCAATCCTTTCAGGAAGAAGGAACGTACATAGATATAGACATAGATTTAGACAGAACATACCACTCTCAGCTGAGTTCCGGTTTCAGGACCTATCTTCACGGCGTCAGGAAGAGGTATAGCTACATGGATATTGATATAGGTATGGGGCTTAGGGATGCAGGTTTAGAGTTTCTTCTTCTGGATCGTTTGAACGGCCTGGATTCTGAATTGGTGTAGCCGAAGACGGCTGACGACCAACAGCACGGAGCCCAGGCCAAATGCTTCATATTGAGCGGCTCAGACCCTAAATCCTCAAAGCTAAACCCTAAACGAAGCCCTACTAGGACCTAGAGTAGGCCCTTATTCCCTTTTTGGGGGTTCAGGCTCCCTTATAAGCCCCTTTGAACCAAAAAGGGCACCCTTTTTGTTCCTAGGCTACTTTTGGGTCTAGCCTACATCAGCCCTAAGCCCGAAACCCAGCCCTGAATTCATTTGTACTCAGCCGATGGGAGAGCTTTATGCTTGCCTGGCTCAGTTGTTATATCAAAAGGCTCGAAGGTACTTTGGGATTCAGGGTGTATATAAGGCTTAGGGTCTGGTGGTAAGGGAGAGAGTAGAGAGACAAGCCTACTATAAATACCTTCATCAGGTTTTCGGACCAAAGAATTGAGCAACTGGGTTGAGCAGGAGGGTTGTGAGGTTCAGTACCTTGATGTCTTCCGGGTTTTGAGTAACTGAGAGCGATGTTTCAGAATGTTGCAGATTGCGATTGAAGCTCCGATCGTGCACTCATCGACACTGGAGGGTTTAGGGGACAAGTTTCAGTATCTGGCACTTACGTATTCAAATTTTTTCTTTTCTATAGATCGAGAGACAGACAGGCAGAGAGAGAGAGAGAGAGGGTTGAATGTGTTCCGGGGTTTCGGGCTCCGAGGGTCCAGATTTACCAAGGCTTCGGGTGTGTGGGTGCTACTCTTTTTTTTCTGGCGCTCGGGGCTTCAGGTTTAGTTTCTCTAGGATTTAGGTTTAAACTACGAGTTGAGTGCGAGCTGTTCCTCTGTCTTGAGAAGGCTTCGCGCTCCGTGCAGAGGACTCGGAAGTTCTGCTGTCGAACCGGCGCATCTTGCACATCTGCACAAGAGCACCGCCTAACTTGATGCGCATGTTCGGGACAGTCTAATGTAAGACTCTGGGCTAACCCCAAAATAGTAGGACTCATATAAGGAACACGAAGATTCCAGAGTTTCTTAATCAGGTTCCTACATCATGAATCGAGAATGACAGAGGGTGTTTGAGAAAAGTGGGGACCCGAATATAGACTCTGACTCTAGCAAGTAGGATGCGTGCTACAAGGATCCGTAGAGTGTTAGCTGTTAGAGGAGCTTTAGAGAAGCTCCTTATTGTCGGACTTCCCTGAGTTCCGCTCTACTCGGAACATCAGTTTCAGTTTTGTTGCCGCCATCAGCATCGTGCTCGTCCTCGCCACTATCCTCACTCGGAATAAGAAGCATTATCAGCTATCATTGTCCCAGTATTCATGTTCATCATCGTCATCATGGAAACCTTACCAAAGGCATGATCTCCGTCACAGCCATTTTCATCGTCATCGCCGCCGTCCCTGCTTTTCGTTGTCATCTCCAATAATTATCAATCTGTCGGTTTATCGTGCTTATCATTGGTGTCTGTTTTGACGGTGTGGCATTGCTGCTCGTGGGAAAGCACATGTGCTAGTCGCTCCCTGCGGGAGAGACGAACAGGACAGGTCGTGCAGATCTGAGCAACACCTAGCAGACCTAGCAAATGTCAGGCTTGCCTGGCCTGCGCGAAAGTCAAACAATTTGCTGCCTCGACGGCCGTGATGGTGGTGGTGGTGTTCGTCGCAGTAGCAGAACAGCACAGACTTAGTCGCCGTCGACATGCTGGTAGCATGTGTTAAGCAGAAGTCTTAGTCGTCGTTCGTGAGAAACAGATGAAGTCGCAGCAGTCGCAGTAGCAGCAAGAGTAATAGCAGTGACAGCAGCAGCAGCAGCAGTCGGGTAAAAGTAGGAGTAGCGGTAGTGGTAGAGCAGAAGTGGTGGTGGTGCTGCTGCAGGCTCAGCTGCAGCTCCTTCTGCAACTGGAACTCGTAGCAGTAGGAGAAGAAAAAACTAGCAGTCGTCGTCGTCGTCGCTGCGTCGTCGTCACATCGCCGTGGTTGGCCTCCCTTCCTTCCTCCGGAAGACCAAGAAAGTTTGCGCCACCACGACTTGACTTTCAGCCGCCCTTTTTAAGAACCTATGATGTTGGAGGGCGAGCAACGGGGTCCCTGCTGCTTTGGGACATGGTTGAGGGTTTAGGGTTCAGTGCTCCACCCTTCTGTCATTGAATGGCTATTCTGTAGCGGTTTTCACGCTTTCACTGGAACCCAAGGCGGCCGATCCTCCCCAGCCCTCTCAGAGGAGCTTACGGCAATGCACCGCCGAAGCCTCCATTTTAAGCGGCAGCCTCATGCCCCTGTGAGACTCCTGCCACCACTGAGTGGTTGCAATTAGTCGGACTCCCTTTTGGCACCTTCTGTTGTAATTCTGTCGACTCAGTTGTACCTAGTAAGGAGTCCGGTCTTGTAGCAACCATGGCTTTCTGTGGCGGTGTCTTGTTCACCACATTGTGCTTCTCAGAAGGAATCTCAAGCAGAGGAGTCAGCAGATTTCATCAGCGCTCCGCCAAGATAGTTGCAACACGAAGGGAAGGTTCCGGGTGCTCCATCTACTCTTCTACTCTACTTCCGCTTCGGGTTTGGAGTATAGAATTTACCTGGGCCCTATGCAACCTTTGCCTTTTTAGGGGCCGTTATTATGGGTTCTTGATCTATGTCCAAAAAAGGTAGGGTTATTCGGGGTTGAGGTATATGGCTTGGGTGCTCTGATCCAATAACAGGATTGAAGGTCTAGGGTCTATCAAGTTTCGTCTGCCGAGAAACAGTCGAACATCGATAAACTCCCACCCTCCCACCTGATAACCCTAAACCCATAGCTTGAAGTCCGAAACCCTATGACCTTATGGCCTGGAGCCTTTTGAGAATTAAACCCTAAACCCTAAACCCTGGTTTAGGGTTTAGGACCTTATGGCCTGGAGCGTTTTGAGAAGCCCTGGGTTTGGAGTGCATCTGTGGCGCATGATCCGAGTGTCCTGCTCCGGTGCCCGGTTGTCCAAGATCGGCACTTTCACCGCCAACTGGGAGTTTCCGAAAATGGGGGACCCCAATATAGTACCCTACATACAGATAGTAGGATACTTACTATATATAAGGACACCAAAATAAGGCACCCCCAATTTTCGGAAACTCCTAACTGAAGCCCCAAACAGAGACCGAAGAAACACAAACCACATACCGACGTGCATGGAATTGAAAACAGGGGGCACTGCATCTGCCGGGGGCTTTGCAAGGTTCAGGGTTTAGGGGTTTTAGGGTCTGGGGTCTAGGGTTCATCATGACTACCCAGAAACTCCAATATCCCTTAATTAAGGAATATTCGTTAAATCATATTAAGGATCCTACTATAATTTAAGGTATATTCCTTAATTAAGAGATGTTAATGGAGTCTCTGGGGACTAGTGGTAAACCCTAAACCCTAAACCCTAAACCCTAAGTAAACCTTAACTGAGCTCCACGCCTCAAC
>CAJNDT010004447.1:375631-416182 GCA_905221615.1 Symbiodinium sp. CCMP2592
CGACACCCGGAAATTACTAATATAGGGGCCTAAATCATTACTAATACTATTTTGGGGGTTCCTTACTATAGATCTAGTATAATGGGCTTCAGAACCCTTTCTCTAACTAGTGGTAAGGCCCCTATAGTACCCGAAAGCCCAAAACTCGATGGTCTCCCAACCGGGCCTCGTAGTGCGATAGTTTGTCGAGCCAAGCCCGACTTCAAGAAGGTCCTACACGTCAAGATTTCGTTCAGGGTTTCCGGAACGTTTCTGATTTTATGAAGATTCAGCACATCGAGAAATACTGTGGCTGGCAACCCTAAACCCTAAACCGTGTGCAAATTGCAGGAGGATCGAGACTTCATAGTCCAGCATGTTAACCTGTATTATAGTCGTGTTTCAGAATACTCTATGGCATTCTCATAGTGCTGTTGTAGTATATTATCGTATTATATATCATATTACGTTATAGACATTGTATGCAACTTGAAACAACAAGTCATGATTCGATTGAGGACAGGGTCAGATGTAACACCAAGATGTGTGCATGAACGATCGTACTGCGACACGAAGGACAGCTCGACCTGCACTCTAACCTGCACGCCCTACTGAAACGGCTTTCTTTCTCATCACCCGGTCTTCCCAAGCAAATCTGATTTAGTCACGATCCTTTATAGAACCCTGTCTGCACTGCACCCTTTTCGATCCCTATAAAGGAACCCGGCTCATAGCTGTGCCAGGGAGTGCATTGATCGGTGGCTTACGACGGGAGGTCCAATCTCACTGCAATGCCCGCAACTGGTCTGAACATCTCAGAGGTAGGCTGTGGGCTGAGGGTTTAGAGTTTAGGGTTAGATGTTTCGGATCTTCAGTTATAGGGTTTAGGTAGGCTCATGTAGCACACGAGCAGGTATGTCCTCGACCTTTACTTGTCAGCGGCCCTTCCTACCGGTGACCTTTATATTGACTTGGTCGGAAACGATCTGTATTAGATGAACAGACCCACTGACCGCATACTATAGGGGCCTAAGTAGCTACCTATACTGTTTTGGTGACCTTTTGGGGGTTCCTTGATATATTTATAGTATGATGGGCCCCCAAATCCTATTCTGATCATTTAAAGCCCCTATTTTATGGTACCCTGAAAAAGATCCTTTATATAGGAGCCCTTATAGACCCCTTTAAAGGACCCCTATTCTAATTGTTAAGGCCCCTACAGTAGAATTGCCGTACAGAGCTGACTTCATTGCCTGCTGCTACAACACCACGGATATCAGCGGCAGGAGGAGTAGCAGCTGCAGCAGCCGCAGCGGCGGCCGAAGCAACAGTAGCAGCGCAGTAGCAGTAGCAGTACAGGTAAAAGTAGAAGTTGGAGGGGAGGAGGAGGAGGCACCACAATGCTAATTTTCTCCTTGCCTAGCATAGGACGCTGATTCCGCATACTGCCCATCCACTTCCGATGATCATAATTGGGATGACTGTGATCTCGTTCCGATGTCTGCTGTCAACACATCACAGTAGAAGCCAGAAAGTTGGAAGATCATTATCATCATGCGCTGAAGATAAAGTATATGCAATCCCAGCATGAACCATCCTAAATCTATCTTGCAACTTTCTGGGGTTCACTGTGGTGGGTAGTTATCTAAATTAGGGTGTTTTTCCGGGTCCTTTTTATGAGGGTGCCGCACTTTTGGACCAAAACAGGGACCCTACTTCCTTGAACTACATAATTCCTAAACCCTAAACGCCTAAACCCTAAACATAAGTGCTTCCTTCCTCAAAGCCTGCTCTTCGCAGAGGATCTGCAAAGCGCAAGCCTTGGAGTGAGCTGATCATGCAGGCACCTCGGATAAAAGGGTTTTACAGTATATAGGGGTTTAGGGTTTAGGGTTCCTTCAAAGGGATCTGTAAGGGTTCCTTTAAAGGGGTCCATCAGATTTTAGGGTTTAGGGGTGTAGGGTTTTGCAGTAAAGGTTTAATTAGGGGTTTCGGGTTCAGCGGTGTAGGGTGTTACAGTAGGGGTGTAGGGTTTAGAGGTGCAGGGTTTAGGGGTTTAGGGTTGAGGATTTAGGGTTAAGCTGGAGGTAAGAGTCTCGGGTGTATGTTGTGTAAAAAAGTAATTATAATGGCGAAGTTCAAGCAAGACTGCAAATATCGAGCTCTGTGGATCGTGAACTGTAACCAAGCACGCAGTGACGCTGGGGAGGCAAAGCCATGGTGGACCAGCTTCTGGTGTGAGGGCGCAAGCTACCCTAAACCCTAAACCTTACAACCTTAAAACCCGAAAACCCTACAACCTTAAAACCCTAAACACTAAACCCAAAAATCTTAAAACCCTGAAACCCTAAGCCCTGGACCCTAAAGCCCTACAACCCTAAACCCTAAACCGCATCCTCTTTCCTCAGTCTTGCAGGGTCCCTTTTTGCCCTAAATCCAAACCCTCATCTGCAGGGGTCCTTGCAGCCCGGGAACCCTGAACCCAAAGCCTAGCTTTATCAGTTCTACCTGTTCAACCCCAGGGTTTCGGGCTCCAGTTGCCTACATAACGGGTTGCCGGCTATATACTAATGATTCTTAGCCTACTAAACCCTAAACCCTGAACCCTAAAACAAAAAAACAAGAAACACCCTAAACCCTAAACCCTAAACCCTAAACCCTAAACCCTAAACCCTAAACCCTAAACCCTAAAAAAAAAAGTAGTTGGAGCCCTAGGTAGGCAAAAAGAGAAGATCTCAGGTTGTGGGCTCTCCGGCCGCTGTTTGAATCGCCATGGACTGAGAAGAAGAGGCCGCTCACCAAGACCCTGCCTTTCATACCCTAAGGGTCCATGTGCCCAGATAGTAGATACTTTGGCCTTATTGTAGTCCTTCTATAGGTCCTTTGGGGCCTAAGTATATCCTATTCGGGTACATGGACCCGTAGGGATATAGAACCATGAGAACAACTACCAACATTGTTCCCTAGACGTCCGCATTAATTTTTAACTCTACAAAAACATACCCTGAAAACCCTATTGTAAATATTAAGCCCCCATATCAATCGGTTAGATGCAAGAGCTAGGATACTAAGTGTGGCGACCTCTTCCGCACCGTGCACCGACGCCCAACGCAACCACGATCAGTCCATGTGGCAGGGGCTCGTAGCAAGGAGCAGTAGTAGTTGTTGTTGTTGTCGTCGTAGTAGTAGTAGTAGTAGTAGTTGTAGTAGTAGTACTTGTCGTAGTCGTAGTAGTAGTAGCAGCAGCAGGAGTAGGAGTAGTAGTAGTAGTAGTAGTAGTAGTAGTAGTAGTAGTAGTAGTAGTAGTAGTAGTAGTAGTACTAGTACCAGTCCTGGTACTAGTACTAGTACGAGTCGTACATTAGTTGTAATTGTCGTCGTGGTCGTAGTCGCAGTCGTAGCAGTAACTGTAGGGGTAGCAGTAGATGTAGCGGTAGCCGCAGTAGCAGTAGCAGTCGAATCAGCAGCAGTCGCAGTAGGAGTAGTAGTAGTAGTAGTAGTAGCAGTAGTAGTAGTAGCAGCAGTAGTAGTAGGAGGCGAACGATTTGCGGTATGAAGGCGGGTGGCAATCTGACTTTGAAGCTTTTTGAAGCTAGTTGTCTCCGTTCCGAGTCTTCTTTCTGTTCCCGGTGGTCTAGTGGTAGCTTCGCAATTCAACGATGAGCTGTCGCTAGTGAAAGTGCTTGGGAACCAGTCGGGAAAGCCTCAGACCTAAAATTTCGACGAGCTGGAGGTCCAGAATGTAGCTCAGAAGCTAGACACTCGAGACCAATAGACCCCTTGCTCTAAGGACTTCATCAAGATCAGCATAAAGTAGGGCTGATACCCAAAACCCTGTTATGAGGCTCCTAAGCAAGGCATGCCTCAGGAGCCAGATGCTGAGTAACCTGACTAAGGCTCACCTTCCGTCAAGCATCTCCCATAACAACACCCTAAACCCTGTACCCTACACCCTATGCCCAAAGCTGTGAAGCCTCAAACCATAAAGCCTTCACCAATCCCCAAGAATCATACTCTCGGCTACGAGCCCCGCTGCATGGCACCGGTGCGTTGGCAGCTTTTCCTTCCGTGCATGTGAGGCGTACAACTACCATATGCCATTATACCACATACACTGTGAGTATGTATATAAATATAACTATATTTAAATATGCATATGTATCTATATATACATGGATGCACATTACCAGACACTGTTATCTTTGTTTTTTTGTGTGTTCTACGTTCATCAGGTTCGAGTTGCTGGGGAAGCGAAAGTCGATTTGCCAAGATCAATGTGCGGGTTGTTCAAGGGATATAGGCGGATAGAAGGGTCATCGATGTCCGGATTGGATTTTGGGAGTCACGAGGGCTTGGTGTTTGTGTGCAGCATTATCAGAAAGCCTAATTATTACCCCTTAACTAGTTCGGGAATCTAGCTTAGAATCTAGCTTGAATGAGAGGGAGCTCAATATGTGAGGTGTCTTGAATAGGTCTTCCACGTCTTATAGCAGCCTGAACATTCAACAACCCTAAACCCTAAACCCTGCACAGTTCTACCAAGCAGACCTCTACTTCCAGCACCATGGACTTAACTCAATCCGGCTACCACGGTGAATCAAAACAACTTTGAGAAGAGTTGTTTAAGGTCCTGTCCATCCACAGTATCTATCTAACTGGCTGACTATGCAATCTGCATCTATCTACCTACCTGGACCTACCTACCTGCCAGCCTACGTGTGTATCTATCTATCTCCTTCTCTCTCTCTATCTATCTAGTTGTGGTTGCTTCTTCCATCCGTTCTTTCAGTTTGATGATCTGTCGATAGACCTACCGATCGACCTATCGACAGACCTATGCGTCTTCTTGTCGATCTACAGTTTTGTCTATCTATCGAACTGACTGTCTATCTATCTACCTAGCTGGCTGGATAGCTGTGTATCTTTCTATCTGCCTCTCCTCGCTGTCCTGTCCCGTCCTGTCCTGTCCTGCCCAATCCTAATCCAATCCTGTCCTTCCTATCTATCTTTCTGTCTATCTATCCTCATCCCTGACCAGGGCAGACCCCCTGATTCATAAACCCCTTTCTTGGAGTGCTACAGACATGGGGTCCTGACACTTCTCCCTTTCGAAGCAGAGGGACTTCGTCATTTTGGGGTCCACGCTACATCGTCACTTATCATCTGTGTATGAACACGGAACATGTATAAGACTTGCCCTGCATGTTCCCATATATGTATGAACTTTACGGATGCATGCGCCAATTTTACGCGCTTGTACAGATAGACATGCAGAGGTAGTTCCGGGCGAAGCTCTAAACTAACCAAGCCCTACATTAACTTGAACTCCACGTGCTGAGGTTGGAATCGAATATTTCCTCTCATATTGCACCACATAATCGTACTAATGCATAGTGTATTGCAAAACCTTGCTCTAATCAGTATAAGAAACTAAGACTTATGTATTTGTACCTACGTTTACATATTGTATAGATACATATATATATATATATATATATACACATGTACATGTATATACATATATATATATATATATATATATATACACACATGCATGCATACATACATACGTACATACATAGTCGTGAGTATTGACAATGTTTTGTGATTTCTGATGGCCGAAACACGATACACTCTCGCGTGATCCAACCAAGTAGCTCGGTTTATGTCGGCTTTTCCGGCAGCAAGGAGGCCATGACGGCAGAGCCACTATTTAGGGTTTCGTTTTAGGGCCCACAGTCCTTTTTTCGAAGAGATTCCAGAAATCTTGATAGTGAGGTTCTTCATTAGTACGCTTTAGGGTGTAGGGTTAAGGGTTTAGGGGGTTTAGGGTTCAAAGTTTAGGGTTTAGGGTGATTCATTAGTACTTATGTGTTCTGGACCCTGCATGGGGGGTTCGGAAAGATGGCCCTGGATGAAGGCCCCATATCCGAAAGCTCTATTTAAAAACTCGTAGCTGCAACGATGGCTGTCCTTGCTTTAGTCTGAACGAATCGGTGTGCCCCAGCCGCGAAGTTCCGCCGTCCAAGGTTCGGCTTTAGGGTTTAGATAGAGATTGCACAGCGCTTCCAAGACTGCCTGGGTCTGGGATTTACGGGGCTTTTCCTAGGATGCCCAGTAGTACCCTTATTCCCTTCTTGTAGTCCTAGGTTCCTTATAAAGTTACCCAATACCAAAAAGAGAGGCCTTTTTATTCTTAGGTTACTGGGTATCCGAGTTTCTGAAGCTGAATAGGCAGGATCTATGTCTTCACCCATTTGGATGTGCATGATCCTGCCATGGTTGGGCCCAGGCTTCTTTAATAGTTCCCTAAACCCTTGTAGAGCCCTTAAACCCTTATAGAACCCGTAAAGGAACCCTGAAAGGAACCCCTAAAAAATCTTAAACCCTATACTAGTTCCTTAGTATGTGCCGAGTGTGGGGAGCAGTCCCTGCGGAAATTCGACGGCAGAGTGCCTTCCAGAGTAGCAAAGTAAAGGTAGGGTTTGCATGGCGTGGCTGGGAGGCTCTCGGTTCTAGGCTTTAGGTTTCAGGGTTTAGGTTTTCTGGGCGGTGTCGGTGTTTAGGGTTTGGGGCTTTCGAGGTTGAGGGCGTCAAGGTGTGGTGTAAAATCTAGGCATTGGGGGGTAAATTACGGGGTGTACGGTTTACTGTCGGACTTCACCACTACGACTGTGTAAGTGTATGGCAGCCCCACCTACAACCTTACTTGGTGTATGCTCCCCTGCTAAACCCTAAACCCTAAACCCTAAACCCTAAACCCTAAACCCTAAACCCTAAACCCTTTACTTCACATTTATTTTTCGAAGTCCGAGGTTCTCCCATGCCCGCCTGCATTGTGCAAAAATGGCAACTGGAGGAGTTGCTCTTGATGCTCTCTCTGTATCTATATATATATATATATGTACATAAATATATATATATATATATATATAATAAAAAAATATGTATATATATATATACACCAGTACAGTATTCTAGTGTCAGTTATGCCAGTTTCGCTAGTCTAGAGGCCGGAATCATTAGCGCCACTATGCCGTAGGGTTTATAGATATACTTGTAGTGCGAAGTCGGCCCGACACTGCAAGAAGGACCCCTACATTGAAACATTGTATGCCCAGTAACCCTAAAACCTAAACACTCAAACGTAAAACCCAAGAAGGGCCCCTACAGTCAAGCATGTGTATTCGAGCGGATCGAGCGCAAGCTTCCCAGCGCCTGCTGGTCGAGGTGACTTCGCTTCGCCTCAGTTCGGCGAAGAAGTCTGGGGTAGCCTTCAAGATGCCGGTCCCTCCCCTCATACATACACTCAACTAAACGCCGTAAGCCTAAACCTTACAAGCCTTACCTAAACCTCTACAAGTACGTAGGTAAAAGAACATGGCCCAACACCTGTCAACAGGCTATTGTCATAGGTTTCTAGGTGATGTATCCCTGAATTCCTACAGGAGTACTCAGAGTTCCTCCTTACTGGGTAATGCACAAAATCTTGCACTTCCTTGCGCATCTTACAATATGCTACCCTTATGGCAGAACATCCTAGATACACAGCATGTTCATACCTGGCTTACCAAGTCCCCCTAAACCCTAAATCCTAAATCCCCAAACCTTAAGCCTCTACCCCCGAAGTAGTTCCTTTTTAGGTACTAACCAAAAAAGAGGACACACCCAAAAAGTAACTACTTTGGGGCCCCTGGGTAAGCAGTGTTGCAAGACAGAGACCTCAGCACAAAGCACTTCTCAGACCGCTGGCGAAAAGACTTTGCCTTTCTGCCCAGCTTCTATAAAGAAGAAGGGTTTAGGGTTTAGGGGTTTAGGGTTTAGGGTTTAGGAGCCTGCACTCCCAGAGAGCCCAATATCCCTTGATCAAGGAATATTCCTTAGATCATTTTCGGGATCCTACTAGATCTTCGGGTATACTCCTTAATTCAGGGATATTGGAGTCTCCGGGCTACCTGTAGTGTTTAGGGGCCAGCTTCTGTTAAAAAGCAAGTAGGCTTAAGGATTTAGGGGTTTAAGGGTCCAGGGTTTACATGTCTTCTGTTTCAAGCAGAGTATCACAGTGAAGTTGTGTTCGGGCCAACACTGTGCTTGATCACTCCAAGCCGAGCAGTTCCCTGGTAACTTGCAGCTGGCTTCTAATGGCAGGGCTTGGGGCTTACATCCCAACTAGGGCCGGGAATCTAGGGGCCTAAATAATTACCTGCACTAGTTTGGGGGGTTCCTTACTACAAGTGTAGTATAATGGGCCCCAAAACCACATTCTAATTCTTAAGGCCCCTACAGTACATCCCAACTAGAGGTGGCACTTTGGCATTGAAGCTTTAGGTTGCTAAGTGCGCCGATGTCGTTCAGAGTTCTGCTTCAAGGATGATCACCTGCCGAGTTGAAGCAGACCCTTCTGCTACTGCCGTGTGTTGCTAAGATGAAGATGCTTAGTATGATTGTCATGTACAGTAGTGTCTTCTGGATGTTGGAACTGCAGCTACAACGGTGATATTGTTTGAGTGGAAGCAACGGTCATCGTGCAGTTCGAACAGCATCGCTCGCAGACTCGTTGGACATGCACCTTTTGGGATATGCCGTTGCTGTATTGCTAGGATCCGATAACAACAAACTAGGCAACCCGCAACAGGTATGGCAATTTAAGGTCCAGGTCGTCCGCGGCCAGCACCGCAGCTCACCCTCCTGTTGCCAGTATGCCAAGCTTGTTAGGGCATCGAATGCAGTCGCCGTGACCTAGCTGAACCGCGAGTATGGAGTAGGAAACAACGTGAGTCGTCGCATGGAGAAGTTACTCGATGTAGTCTTCTTAACGAGGGCGCAGGATGTAGTGCTTGCATGCACAAAGCTAGCATGAAATTACCCTAAGGCCCCAAAGTAGTTCCTTTTTGGGATTACCTTATAGGATTCTATATACGAACCCCAAAAAGGAACTACTGTGGGGCCTTAGAGTAACTACTAAACCCCCTGCCTGTGCTGCGCATTCGAGACCGAGGCCGACATTGATGAATGGACCGTGAACAACATCAAGTTCGCCCCGACGCGCATTAATGGGTTTAGGAGTTAGGGTTTAGGGTTCAGGGTTTGTTAATTAGTAAAGTCAGACATCTACCTGGAGGGGCAGGGGACTTAGTAAGTAGGTTGTAAGTAGGGTTATATTTGGGGTAACTCCATTTAGGGTACTTATAACTCTACTTATAACCTACTTACTAAGTCCCCTGCCCTTCCAAGTAAAGTCAGACATCTAGGAAGTGCAGAACTGCCCGCTGGGGCTCCATTTAATGGTAGGTTACGAACCATACAGTGTTTTGCAATTATTTGGACAAGTGGAGCCAACGTGTACCCCAAACCCCAATAATGAACTCGAAACTCTAAATGGCTACCACTGTCAATCAGTTTTCACTCGTCGCTCCAATGTCAGTCAACCCTCTGTCTGTGTAGCAGAATGGCGCACACGCAGCGGCAAAACTGCTGGAGTTGACGAAACCCTTAACCCTAAATCGCCGCTTCCTGATGACTATCTCCCCTTCAGACGGAGTGGAGGGTTCTTGGTTTCCAGCTTCCAGGGTCGGAGTGATGGTATCGTATGCAGTTTTGTCTCGAAGGAGGGTACTGCAGTATTTTGGGCTTGGGGTCTTGATAAACGGTTACAAGGCTCCTGCAAGGCTGTAAAGCCAGTAAGCAGTTTATGCATATGGGTGATAACTGCGCATACTTGCTGCTTCTTCTTGCTTGCGGGGTGGATTTAACACAGGGTTGAGGATCTGCTGAAGCAACCCGTCGTGTGACATGCCAAGTTACATCATTACATGTCCTTCAGGTCATGGCATACCATAAGTTACCATTGTCATATCATATCGTATCATGCCATATCATGTCATCTCCTGCAATTTCAGATCATGTCATGTCGCACGACGGGTTGCATCAGTAGATTCTTAATCCTAGGTTAAGCCCTGTTTCGTGTGACAGTGACCGGCGCGGCACTTTCGGTATGTTCGCCATAGCTACTTTCAATCTTTTATTTCCTAGGTACGGGCCTCACCAGGCCGTAAGCGCGACTAGCGTGTCCGTAGCTGGAGCTTTAAGCGCTTCCAAACCCTAAACGCAAACAACAAAGCAACATGCCTCCCACAAGTCCAAGAGGAATCCTGTTTCCCGTTTCATGTGGCAGGTGTGGTAGAATCGGTGTAAACGTCCGTTTCGAAGGGATCCCCCATGAGGTAGTTTATTTTTGAGGTTATGAGTACTTTGTTTGGTGGCCGAAACCTTCTTGAAGCCGAAACAGGTACTGGATCACTCTCGTCAATTGGAAAGACGAGCGCACCAACGTTTGTTGGCCGCATCTTCGATATCTTCAGTCGAGGATTTAGGTATGGGGTGCATATGTATATATGTATATACACACAAGTTATGTGTGTGTATATCTATATGCACACACACACATACATGTGTGTGTGTGTGTGTACATATGTCAATATCAATATATCTGTATATATTTATATAGGGATATATACATATACATATATATATAAATATATTTTTCATCTACATATACACAAGTGTACTTCTGTCTATCTTTGTATAGATGCCGGCAGTGTTTGCGTACGTATTCGTATGTGAGATTTGCCATACAGAAACAGGCAGAAGTGCATCAACTACTATCTTTTGCAGCTATGTCACGACTGCTGCTGCTGCTGCTGCTGCTGCTGCTGATCTTGCTGCCGCTTCTGCTCCTTCCGCTACCGCTACTGGTTGTGCCACTACGACGACTAGTGCTACTTCTACTGCTACTGCTACTGTGCAACTGCTACTGCTCTATTGCGACTGCTACTACAACTACGGTTGCGGCTGCGACTGCTAATAATCATACTAAATAACCACCACCACTACCACGACTTCGACGATGACTACGACTATGACTACTGCTGCTGCTACACGCTCGTAGGAGGCCTGGTAGTTTTCATGGGTTTCAATCAGTACGCAATCTTCAGGTTTGAGCACCCGTACGGCATTTTCGGCTGCCACGCAAAGTTGAATGTGCAAAACATGGTGCGTTTAGGCTCATGAAGTGCCGAAAGTACTGTCAGCGCCAACGAAAATGCGCATGAGGCAGCCGCGGGTGTCGGACACCACGAAGTACAGTTTTTGTAGGTTTTGTATGTTTCTGGTGCTGCGGGAGTGCACAGTATGCTGTACAAAAGGCAAAAACGCTGTAAATACCAGTGTTTTGGGCATGCTCGCCAAAAGCATAGATGCTTGTGACAACTTGTTTTGCTCCACATCTTTGCGCAGTATGTTGTAAACGGATGCTTGTGACAACGTGTCTTGCTCCACATCCTTGCGCAGTATGTTGTACAAAGAGCAAAAATGCTGTAAATACCAGTGGTTTGGGCATGATCGCCAAAGGCAGTGACATGAGCGGTATCATCCTCCCCCCCCACCCCCCACCCCCCCAAAACCCTGCTCCTAGCGTGCAAAGTCGCTCCGAAAAAAAACGCGCGTAGAAGCAAAAGTGCGGTACATACCGGTGTTTTGTGCATGCTAGCCAAAGGCAATAACATGAACGTTATCATCCCCTCCACCCCCCAACTCCCCAAAATCCCGCTCCTAGCGTGCAAAATGGCTCCGAAAAAAAGCGCGTAGAAGCAAGCGTGTCGTAAATACCGCTGTTTTGTGCATGCTCGCCGAAGGCAATAACATGAGCGTTATCTTCCCCCGTTCACCCCCCCAACCCCTCAAACACCGCCCTACCGTGCAAAATGGCTCCGAAACGCATGAAAAAACCAGGCCTCCTACGAGCGTGTGTGGTACTACTACTACTACTACTACTACTACTACTACTACTACTACTACTACTACTACTACTACTACTACTACTACTACTGCTTCTAGTACTCCTTGGCACTAGTAGTACTGGTACTAGTGCTGGAACTATACAATTGGCACAAGTAGCAGCAGCATGAATGGGAATTGGCAGCATGTGTGCTGCTCGAGCTAGCGCTAGTAAGGGTACTATTGCCAGTCAAGCCGGATTGTCAGCGAATGCCGGGGCACAAGGCACCGCCAACAGCACAAAGGATGCCAAGGGCAGGATGCAGAGTAGAGCTGTAAACGTGCCCGAGTTCGGCACAAAGCCTTGAGACGTTCGAGGCGAGGCGCTTGCTTGTCAAGCACACTTCTAGACTCTACCAGCACTTGGAATCCCTGTAAGGCCCTTATGAAACCCCTGGCACCTCCTAAACCCTGAATCCCAACCCTGAGAAGAAGCCTCACAAAGGAGCCCTCAAAAAGAGCCACGAATCCGTCCAGCTCTCAGGTGAATAAGGAGCACAAGTTCCACTTTAGCCACACTGAGGCCTGTGGGGCTTCGGGGAAAAGGGTTTAGGGTTTAGGGTTTAGGGTTTAGGGTTTAGGGTTTAGGGTTTAGGGTTTAGGGTTTAGGGCTTAGGGCTTAGGGTCTATAGAGGTTGAAGTTTCGTTTGTTCGGGCCCTGGACCCCCCAAAAAATTCTGCATGGCTTAGATTTACAGGCGTTGGGCCTTTATTCTGTTTACTTTTGGATGTTCAGGTAGGGTTCTTTTTCTGATGTTGGTTTTTTCTGTTGTTCCATCACTTGGGTGCTAGATTTGAGCTTTCCCTGCAGCGAGGCGAAAAAGCAACTTGGTTCAGGGTTTAGGGCTTTCGGACAGACTGTTTAGGACTTGCATCTTCGAGTCACTATCCACGAAGCTCACCTATGAAGATCGATGATGGACTTGAGACCCAGCACCCGCGTTTTCGCGCTCAGGGCTTACGCTGAGGGGCTTGGGGTTTAGAGTTCAGGGTTTATCATACCTCACGACGCTGAACCCTAAACTCCAAGCCCTAAACCTGACGCCCTCCGACCTACTTCATATACCTGCACTATCCTAAACCTTTTACCAAGGCACTGAAGGGATTTATATCCGTGGCGTTATCGGTGAACCGTGTTGTCGCTATTTGTCTTCAACTACTACCCAAATCAGGGATCTGCATTTACCCTGGATGCTGGGGCCCTTCACCTCTAAACCCCGAACCCCTCAACCCTGTGCGCCTAAACACAAAACGGTTTAGGGTTTCGGGTTTATAGAAGTTGTGCGGCAGTATAGTCGTACTTGGAAAGCCGGAAAAAACTTAGTAAGTAGGTTATAAGTAGGGTTATAATTGGGGTAACTCCATTTAGGTTACTTAATTATAACTCTACTTATAACCTACTTACTAAGTCCCCTGCCCTTCCAAGTAATGATATTATGGAGAGTCCAGCATGTCAAGCAGCTGGATTGAGGATGAGGGCTGGATGGTCCGGAGACCCCCTACAACTTATATATACAGACAGTAAAGTGGTCCTGTGTTTATAGTTCGGGGTTATATAACATAACCATACTGCTTAGCATACTCCAATCCCACGCATTAAGGCCCCTTCAAGCTTGTTCTGTAGAGGTTGACAATGGCTGGCATCGCGGGTTCTTGAACGCAGAGAACATGACAGTGGAGCAGGCCGTCCCGGAGAGCATGATTTGAGGCATAGTCACTCTCGTTTTAAGGTTGGGGGTGTAGGACTTTTATGGTTTATGGTCATTACGACCTCAACCCCTAAACCCGAAACCTTTTTTCACACGTGGATCTACATATATATATATATATGTACATACACGTGTGACTATGTATATATGTACGTATAGACACATGAGTATTTGTATTCTATATATATATATATGTGTATATGTGTGTGTATGTATGTACATATACATGCTGTATGTGTATCAGTATACAAATGTAAAGAAAAGTAAATGTATAGGCGAATCTGAACCTGCACCCTGCGTCGGCAAAAGCAAAAGCGGCGCCTGTAAATCGGTGGAATTTAGGGTCTAGTAAGCTTTAGACTCCAAAGCCCAAGTTCCAGACCTCAAGCTGCACAACCCGAGCCGAAGCCTACATCCCATGAGATGCCCCGCGGGGTCATAGATTCTATAGATCCGATATGAGCCCCTTCAAGAACATGTACGAGAAACCCTTTCGAACCCTCAACTTAACCCGTAAACACCGCAGGGCTGGCTCAACGAGCAGGGTGAGCTTCGCTTCCGGGCACAGATCTGTTGTCGAAAAGCTGATGCCCGATCGCACTAAAGGTCGTTCAGAGTTGCAGGTTGGGAGATGATTTCGAGTTTAGGGTTCCGGATCTGTTGGAGTTTATGGTTCGGGCTTTCGGGTTAAGAGACTAATTAAACCCTAAACCCCTAAACCCTAAACGGTTTAGGGTACGATTGTGGTTTGCATGTTGGGAGATGAATTGGAGTTCAGTGATCAGGGTCTCAAGTTGGGTGATTTATCAGAGTTGAGGGTTTCGGGCTTGGAAGAAAACCTAAACGGTTTAGGGTACGATTGTGGTTTGCATGTTGGGAGATGAATTGGAGTTCAGTGATCAGGGTCTCAAGTTGGGTGATTTATCAGAGTTGAGGGTTTCGGGCTTGGAAGATGAGACAGAGTTTAACATGATGCATGCATACACGTTTGGCACGCGTATTCTGCATGCATGCATGTGTGAGTCTGTCTGCATGTGTGCTGTTGTTTTCGATAGTTCTTTTTTATTTACATATACACCTGTCTATCAGTTTGTCTATCTATCTACCTATCTAGCAGTCTCTCTTTCTCTCTATCTGTATAACCATCCATCCATCTAACTATCTGTCTATTTATCTACCTACCTATTTGTTAACCTATCTTTGGGTATACATACAGGTACATTGTTGGTGTGTATACATATATACACCTATGTATACATATGACTCTGTAGGTATGTATATATGTATGTACGTGCGTATGTATGTATGCACGTAGGCAGGGTTGTATGTGTGCTTGAATATACATACATACATACATACATACATACATGCATACATACATGCATACATGCATACATGCATACATGCATACATACATACATACATACATACATACATACATACATATATATATATATATATATAATTATAATTAATCTGTATATGTGTGTGTGTGTGTGTGTATGCATGCATGCATGGATGTATGGGTGTATGTATGTATGTATGTATGTATCCACGTATCTATGTGCGCAGGTAGCTGGCGCACATGTGTGCGCTTGCAAACATTCATACATTCACGTACGTGCGTGTATATGTACAAGGCTTGGTTATGGTTTTCGTTTATACATGAGGTTGCATGCATGATTTTTGGATAATAGCATGTCACCATGTGTTTGAAACTTCTGCTGTTTTAGGTACATGTCGCCCAGCGTCCGTCACACCCACCTGCCGCAACCAAGACCTTGTTGTTTGGCCTCTGTCTATTGCCATGGTTTTGAACAAGCAGGAGGCGGTGTACAGCCCCCCAAATGTTGAGCCGTGAATCCTACACCCCAAGAGTTTGCGTCTATGGGGTATCAGAATATGGGTTGTAGTTACCTACTATAGGGTTCAGGGTTTAGGTATCTGGAGCCCTAGTGTTGGAGGGCTTTTCGGCGCCCAGGAAGTGCGAATCGCACACGACTCGTCCGACGGATCTTCTCAGCATCCGCACACTCGAGATCAGGCAGTGGAGGGAGGAACCGAACGCCTTGATGGAGATGTGCTTCTAGCGGATTCTAGCGCCTTGGCTGTGCTACAGTTGTAAGTCTTCGGGACGTACGTTGAGAATGCCGCCATGCCAGGCTGCTGCAAGGTAAGTCTGCTAGAATGGAATTGATTTTGCTTTTGTTGAAACGTGGACAGGGCTCGGCACATGTCCAGATTCATTTGTTGTGACCTGTTGGCATACTTGCCTTTTGCTGTCTTAGGTCGACCAGTGCGACTTTCGTACCAATCCCTTCTTTGCAAGAATTTCAGGGCCTAGCGACAAGCTCTGCCTCTGACATTGATCCAGAGGTCCGGATGGCATTCATTCCACATATTGAGGTTTGAGTCTGTTGATCAGGAAGCTATCGTTCTATACTGTATACTTGGCTATTTACTATTTATTTCCGACATCCTACACTAAACTATACCAGATATACTATACTATACTATACTAGATTATACCACTTGTGATCTAGATTTGGGGTGTCGATGTCCTGCAACGCCCATACCGCCATCGGTCCGGTCTGCTGCGGACTCTGAGAACCCGGGCATGATAGGGTTCAGGGCTTTCGGGTTTACGGGTTTTGTGGGTTTAGGGTTTAGGGGTCTAGGGTTGTGTTTGGCAGTTTCGGGTTTACGGGTCTAATTAGTGTCGAGGTGATTGGTTTCGGGTTTAGGGTTCTCGTCCTGCTGACACCTACCGCTGCACAGCAAGCTTAGACGTCTTCAGATGGACTGAAACTGCAGACGCGCCATCCAAGACGCGCACCGAACAGCGCAGACCCGCAGTATAAGTAGATCATGACTCCATCGGGTTTATGGCAGAAGGTATAGCCAAGGTGTTCCGACACCATCACAGGCGAACCGAAGCGACGATGGATAGCTCCGTCTCTTCCGCCATGGACAGTTTGGCAGCAGCCCCCTGCATCAGCCGTCTCAACTCCAGACTTCTGGTCGCTGGCAAGGAACCACTTAGACTGGAAAGCGGAAGACTCGACCGTAAGGGGCGAAAACTCCAAGCCTTCGCCGCTTGCGTGGCTGCGTGCGCTGCTGCTGGTGCGAGGCACAGAGGCTTTCGGACACTCTGCAAAGCAGAGGCTTCAGATGTGCCGCGGCGTGTTGCGGCCGCGGCCGCTGCTGTGGCTGCTGCAGATGCGGTGTTGCGAAGGGACGACCGCTACGCGCCATCCGGGCCGACACTTTGGCCGCCCAAGGCATTCAAGGAAACAGAGCGAACAGAGTTGGTCCCTGGGCTAATATGGGGCCTGGAACAAGTGATCGCCTTCTTCACGGTTTCTGCGAACATTCGTATGATCGTCGTGCGCATGGAGGATAAGAGACTCTGGGTATGTGGCCCCATCTCGCCCACCCGCGAGTGCCTTCGGTTGCTGGATGAGCTCGGCGAAGTGGCTCACCTGGTAGTGCCCGGCACAGCTTTGGAGCACAAGGCCTCATTGTCCGAGTTCTCTCAGCTCTATCCCAAGGCGACTGTGTGGGTGTCCCCCGGCCAGAAAGCTTCGCCCTTGGATCCACCTCTCGGCTCGCATGTGGATGGTGTGCTGGGAGTTGATGGGCCTCCGCCGTGGGAGAAGGAAATCGACTACAAGGCACCCGCACTCACACACTGTGATTGCTTCTAGGGCCTAGGGCTGGTATTTATTCCATTGCTGGTATTCAGTGTTGCTGTTGGTACTGGTCTGCAGGGTTCTACCAGCTAGCCGCAGCGGTGGTGGTGTCGGTGGTAGGATGACGACGACACGACGAGACTGTGTTACGAACCAACGGCCACGACTCGCACCACCACCACCACCACCACCACCACCACCACCACCACCAGGACTACCACCGCTTGTTGTACTCGGCTCAGTGGTTGTGCTGGTAATGCTGTTGTGTCATGGAAGCCTGGGTGTGTTGGCGACTTGACAGTAACGAACCCATGGAAGCTATGCTTTCCGAATTCTTTGGGAGGTGTTTTTCGTGGCGCCCCCTGACACGGCCGGCACGTGCCTTTGTCACAGAGGGGGTGTCTCGCAGTTCACGTGTTTGCAGAACGGTTACTTGGAGGGGCAGGGGACTTAGTAAGTAGGTTATAAGTAGGGTTATAATTGGGGTAACTCCATTTAGGGTACTTATAACTCTACTTATAACCTACTTGCTAAGTCCCCTGCCCTTCCAAGTACCTCAAGCCTTCAACCCTAATTAATTAACAGCCTCTGCCATCCTTCCACGAGGCTGAAAAAGGTTTCGCGCTCCAGCACCCTGTGAACTTGGAATCGTTCTGCTACTGCCACTGCCACAGCACCGCCACGGCCACTGCCGACTGCTCCTGCTCCTTCTCCTGCTTTTGCTACTGCTATGCTGTAAATTTCGAACATACCTCTGCGAATCTGAGGGCTACTATGTATACGATGAGCCGTTTCTTTCTGAACTGTGTTAAAACCATCATGCCGGCAATACTGTGATATCCTGTTAAGGTATGCGGAGACGGCCTTTTTCCATCGGCGGTCGAAGACCTTGCTGCTAACCGACGCGGTGCTCAAGGCGTGAGGGAACGCCCCAGACTTCCGTAGACCCCAAATTTGTGTGCAGAGGTTTCGATACACCCTGAATTTCGGAATATACCATAAGTCTTGAGGCTAAAGGGGTGAAAGATCATGGTTTTATCAAGGAAGCAGTATAGCAAGTATCCTTCACGACCTTTCTAGCAGCCTGCGAGCCTGCACACCCGGAGAGGGTTAAGGGCAGACTGTAGCTGTAGTGGGATCTAAGAGAGCAGGTTTCGGATGGATCCCTCTAGTTAATTCCCAATAGTAGTCTCCAGAATCCATTCCCCCCTTTTCCTTGCCAAGAACCAGACAGAAGTTCAGCAGTCATGGAGGAAGTGGTTGCGGCACACTTGTAAGAAAACGCATCCAATTGAATTTGTAATCTTACACATCTAACGGTTGTCTACAAGTTCTTGTTGTACCGTTGAGCCCTGATACACAAGCCCAATCCCTAAACCTCGAACGCCCTGCTAAGGTCTCGAACCCTATGAAGCCTTTGAATATGTCTGCCCGGACTTAGTAAGTGCCCTGAATGATTATCTTGCTCAGAACTAACATGGACAAATCATTCACCATGGGGGTCGTAATGCCAAGGAAGTGCTTTACCCTTATGTTTTCATCGAACCTTAAACAGATGCGAAGAAGGGGTATAATTGTTACTTGAGCGGTTTTGGAGTCTCAAGATTGGGCCCCTAAACCCTAACCTCAAACAGCAAGTTAGATGTGATTTTTAAGTTACCATCTGGACAAGGTCCCGGAGGGGCCACCTCGTATTCTCAGCTCCTATGGCTACGAGGGTGATCCTGGCCAGCTAACGAGTGAGCAGTGGCCACTGGGCGTTCACAGTTTGGGCTTAGGGTTTAAGGTTTGGGTTGTTGGGATCAAGGCTGTGGAGATAATGAGAAGGGTCTTGTAAGGCTTCCATGCTGGCTGTGTCGGTTTGTTTGTTCAGGATTTCGGGCTAATTATGAGTTTAGGATTTCTGACATGTTATCGAGCTGCCAGCATAAGGAGATAAAGTATATCCATAATCTGCTTTCCTGGTTATGGCAACTTGAAGTTATTTCGCAATCTTGAACTAGCATAGGGTAGCCGGATGGACCAATCAATGGATTTAAGCAGTGGTTTGCACGATTTACGGTTTATGGAATTGGGGTCGCTTCGGGTTCAATCTATAGGTCTTACTTAGAAGATACCAGCATCCGGGATTGCGGATTTTGTGCTAGCTGCTGTCTGGATTCATTGTACAGGATTTCGGAGCTGTTTCCTTTGGGACTTGGGGCTTTTAGTGAACAGGGCTAGAAGGGTTCCAGGGTGATGGGTTTTGGCTCGGGGGTTTGTTGATTACCAGGTGTGCGGATTTGTTGTAGTTTCTTATAGGGGTTGGCAGGCTTTGGGGAATCCTGGCTCAAGAAGTGTGAGTGGCGTAGTATACAGGTTCGTTTGTTTTAGTGTGCTGTTTTCCCGATCAGTCCTTAGTGTACAGCATGCATCAACCCTTGTTGAAAAAAACATGGCCTCTACATCTTACTCTCTACTCGGCTAAAGCCTAAATATCAGCCCAATAGAATGGCCCAAACCCCTATCCTAATCAATTTCCAAGCTTTAGCCTCCGAATCCTGAAACCTAGGCCCTACACCGCAACCCCAGAACTGTAAAATCTAAACTTAGGGGTACTTAGAAATAGTTTTTAACTTCTGGTTATTATAAGCCCTAAGAAACAGCTAAAATTATATAATTGTTGCCAGGGTTCTAAGTTCAGTATAGTAAAACCCTAAACCCTAAACCCTAAACCCTAAACCCCTAAACCCTAAACCCAAAACCCTAAACCCTGAACACTAAACCCCGGAGTCGAAAGAGCCATTGCACTTTTACAACACAAGAACACTACATGGGAGTTTCCGAAAATAGGGGACCCTAACATAGTATCCTAAATAGTAGGATCCTTATTAAAAGGACGCCAAAATATGGTACCCCTATTTTCGGAATCTCCCAAATAAACCCTAAACCCAAAGCCAATAGCTGCAGTCCAACACCAATCTTTGGACCTAGGGCTCCGGAAGCCTTGAAGCCGGTTCAGGGGTTTAGGAGTTAGGGTTTAGGATTTAGGTTTGGGGTTTAGGGTTGGAGAGCCCTGAAATTCCACAAGCTGTGACAACTTTGTACCATAAGGATAATTCGACAATAAACGTGCCAACATAAGCCTTTTATACACATGATAGAAACCGCAGATGAATGCCCAAACACCCCACAATCCGCAGCACTCGCTAGTACTCTATGCCCTGAAACTCTAAAACCGTGAACCCTAAACTGGGAGCTTCCGAAAATAGGGGACCCTAATATGGTACCCCAAATAGTAGGATCCTCATTATAAGGACCCCAAAATAAGGTACACCTACCTTTCGGAAACTCCCGAATCGTTCCGCGGAGCCTTGAATCCTAAAAGCCCGGCGTCCAGAAAGCCTTAACGCCCAGTGTAGGAACCTGATTAAGAGACCTTGGGCCTTTATTTGGGTTCCTTCCATGAATCCTACTATTTTGGGGGTTATAAGGCCCAGGGTTTCGTTTTCAGGTTCCTACACTATTATGGTAGCCTTACTATACCCCTAAAAAAGTCCTACACTATCATGGTAGCCGTATTATAGATCCCTTGTAGGAATTAACCCTTATAGGAACCCTTATAGGACCCTTTAAAGGAACCCTAGGTTCCTACGTTATTGACTAGGACCTAGAGTAGGCCCTTATTCCCTTTTTAAGGGTTCAGGTTCCCTTATAAGCCCCTTTAAACCAAAAAGGGCACCCTTTTTATTCCTAGGCTACTCTTGGGTCTAGTTGAGGTACTACAAGTTTCTGGCCTTCAACTTCCTATCGATGAGGGGCTCTGACAAGGCAGACTTCGCTGCCCTGTCGAAGCCACCAGGTTCGGTCCTCTTGGTTGAGGGCTTTTAGGGTTTGGGGTTTAGGGTTTAGTGGTTCGGTCCTCTTGGTTTAGTGCTTTGAATAGGCTTTTGAGGGCTTTTTCGGGCGTTTAGTGTATGGGGTTTAAGGTTTGAGGGTTTAGGTTCACACCCCAAGGCCCCCGCCCCTCATGACTATTGTCTCATGTTCGACCCTGATTCCCTTTAGAGTTTATCCAACAAAAATAGATCCCTTAATTAATGGGTAGTATAGGGCCCCAAATTAGGGGATCTACATTCTAGATCCTCCCGGTCTGGGTAGTAGGGAATGGGGGACATGGATTCTGGAGACGATTATATAGGGACTACCATAGGGATCCATTCCCCCATTCCCTACTAAGCACCATACAGTCATGGCGCCTGGGTTTCTGGCTTCCACGAGCCTTGGAGCTGCGAGTTTAGGGTTTGAGAGTTTCCGAAAATAGGGGACCTTAATATCGTACCCCAAATAGTAGGATCCTTATTATCAGGACCCCAAATAGGGTACCCCTAATTTTCGGAAACTCCCAATTGGGGCTTGAGGGCCCAAGCAGACACCCTCAATCTCTTGGCGAAAAATCGGCCACAATCTGAAGCCTCATGAAGCTTTGACAGTCCGTTGCCCTAAACCCTCGAATACGTAGGGCTTTGGGACATTTTGCATTTTCCCCTATTGGGCTTAGGAGGATGTTAGTATTTCAAAGGGTTTGAAAGCCCCACCTAGAATCTAAAGCCCTAAACCCTAAACCCTAAACCCTAATCCCTAAACCCTAAACCCTAAACCCTAAGCCCTAAACCCGAAACCTTGAACCCTAAGCCCTAAAGCCCTTCCCGAAACCTAAACCCCGAACCGCTAAATCCGTAAAT
This sequence comes from Symbiodinium sp. CCMP2592, assembly GCA_905221615.1. Taxonomy (NCBI): domain Eukaryota; class Dinophyceae; order Suessiales; family Symbiodiniaceae; genus Symbiodinium; species Symbiodinium sp. CCMP2592. The sequence goes on from CAJNDT010004447.1 coordinate 397,571, forward strand.
CCCTGCAGGCTGCCATCTCCCTAGGGGGTTTAGGGTTTAGGGGGTTTAGGGGTTTGAGGTTTTGGCCATAGAACGTAGAGGCCCAACAGGATATAAGCCATAGGGATATTGCTATCCTTGCTTTACTTCTGTGTGTTTTTTTTTTTTTTTTTTGGGGGGGGGGGGGGCTATAAACCCCTACTTGGAAGGGCAGGGGACTTAGTAAGTAGGTTATAAGTAAAGTTATAAGTATAGGATGTCTTTTTATAGTAGTTTTTAACTAATTACCATAGGGAGCCCTGAGGTCTGATGTTGGTACTTACTTATCGCTTCTCCATCATGTGGCCCTGCTTCGGTAGTCATGGCAACCTGCGATGTCATTGTCTCTGGGTTGCACTCTGCACATTAAAATGTCTGATGTTCTGCAAAATTACCTCGGCCTTCACCCCGAGAGGACCTAGCAAGTAACTATGCGATGTCATGGTCTCTGGGGGCACTCTGCACTGCTGCCAAAAAATGTTTGGCGTCCTATGAAGAGACCTCCGCCCATCACCCCCAACAGACCTATAACGAGGAAATGCAATCAATGCAATCCCACACCTTTCAAAAGAAGCCGGCATGCCCTTCCAAGTACACCCCTGAACAAGGCATCGTGAGTCCGATCTTGCGCTTCACTTTGTATCCGATCTGCCAGAGCCCGGGCAGAGTTGCGCTAGGGTTTTTTTTCTTTAGGGCCGGGGTTTGGGGCTAGGGGTTTACGGTTTAGGGTTTGGGGCTAGGGTTTTTTTTGGTTTAGGGCTTGGGGCTAGGGTCTTTTTGGTTTAGGGTTTAGGGCTAGGGGTTTAAGGTTTAGGGTTTAGGGCGAGGGGTTTAAGGTTTAGGGTTTGGGGCTAGGGGTCTACGGCCTCTATGGTTGAAGGTTTACGGCTAGGGGTCTAGGGCTTAAGGCTCGGGGCCTAGGTTTTAAGGTTTCGGGCCTCGGGTCTACGGTTTAGGGTTTAGGGTTTAGGGTTTAGGGTTTAGGGTTTAGGGTCTACGGTTTAGGCTGCAGACTGATATAGAAGCATTTAAAGGGGCCCCAAACCCTGTTCTAAATACTAAGGCCGCGAAATTGGCGGTCCAGACGACGAGACATATACCCCACGTGTGGTCTGTGAGAACCAGCCTCCAAGTGGCTCCACGTATCGGTACAACTTTCAGCTTAGGGTTCAGGGTTTATGGCATAATTATGGTTTAGGGTTCACTGTTCTGCCCATCGAATGGCAGCCTGGTTCACGGGGGGTTACCCCGTAAGCGATGAGTGACACCCTCCTGAAGATGTGCGCGACGATTGGACATCTGGTAGTGTGGTGCACACGCATGCTCGACTTGAAACTGACCGTCATGTTTACGTTCCTCATCCTGAAAGCCCAGTCTAGTAGTGTTCAGAGCAGTAGGGAGCACGGCTCGGCTGGAAACGCGGATCTGGTATGATCTGACCCTCATGCAAGGGACCATCGAATGCGTTGAAAACTCTAGCTCCACGTGCTCTGAGCTAGCGACAAGAGCGAACAGCAACACTTGTGCTTTGTGCTCTGAAACCTGAAAGCCCTCACTGAAACCCTGAAACCGAAAGCCAAGACCCCCCAAACCCCAAAAGCCTGTAAAGCTTAAACCCAAAAAGCCCTTCAGCCTAAGGACACAGGCCGCCGCTTGGGTTAAATCCGTGGCCGACTGGAAGTTTGAACAGGCCCGTCCAGGATTGTTGGTGGCTTTAATGCTTGGGCCTTCGGGTTTCGTAGGGGGGTTTATGGGGTTCAGTTTAGGGTTGCGGGTTTCGGGCTTAGGGGTCGAGGGTGATAGCTTGTGGTTTCTTTAGTCTTGCACTTTGACCATTAAGCTTACTGGCCTACACACATTGTGTACGGTTTTGTTTGCTTTCAGCGGCAGCCTCTGTGCCGGCCAGAAGCAGTGCAGCTGATTGGACTTGTCCGTGTGTCTTGCTTCGGGGAAGGTGGGCCCTCGCAAAGCCCTGAAGCCCTAAAGCCCCAAACTCGAAATCCGTGGAGCCCGAAAATCTGTAGCACCAAATCCTGTAGATCCCAAAGCCTCAAATACGAAAGCCCCAAATCCCCATGACTCTAAAGTGTCTAAGCGGGGTAGGGCCCGAGGGATAGGCTTGACAAGGAAACGTTGTCTGTTCGTTCCGAGGCAGCATTCCTTTTCGGGCCGGGCTTCTTTGTTTTTTTGGTTTGTTCAAGTTAAGGGTTTAGGGTTTGGGGGTTCAGGGGTTTAGGGTTTAGGGTGGTATTGCAGAGTCCTGGCTGATAACACACCCCCCCCTAACACAAATCACGATGGGCTCTCTTGAGGCCTTTAAAGTCAGGAAGTCATCAGGCATCGATTTCATCAAAGGCCCCGTTTGGCCCTTGCCCCCAAAACCCTAAACTCTCAAACGGCTCATAGGGTTCCTTTAAAGCGCTCTATAAGGGCTACTATAAGGGTTACTATAAGGGACCTATAAGGGTTCCTTTAAAGGGGTCTATTAAACGCTACAACCCTAGCTAAACCCAAAAACCTACATCTCCCTACCACGACCCTAAAGCAAAGAATGCCAGATGAAATCAGCCTTTCAGGACCCCAATTAAGCCCTAAGCCATGACACCCTTAGCAGAAGTACCCGTCTTACGGGGATCCCTAGTTTCTGCAACTTTACCATGCCCCAGGCATCGACAAGCGCCAGAAGAAGCCTCTAATCAGAACCCCATAATCCCACGGGTCCAAAGTACCCAGTCATCGGGTTCTCGATTTTATAGGGGCCTTAATGATTAGAGAAGGGTTCCTTTACAGGGATCCTTAGAGGCCTCTAAAACCCCAAGGGTCCAAAGGACCCAATAACTAGGTTCTCGATTTTAGGATAGTAGTTATGTAGGTCAAGATTTTGGAGAGTATATGGTTATTGGGTACTTGGACCCTTGGGGTACCCTTGGGGTAAAGCCGCTCTACAAACACCAGCAACAGCCGATACAACAACACCCGGTACAATACCTGAACCCGTTGCGAACAACCGTAATTGAAAGCAAAAACTCCAAAAGCCCTGCCTGCACGCTTCTTCTAAGCCCTAAACCCCTAAACCCCGAACCCTGTGTACACTCTAAACTCTAAACCCTATAAACCCTAAACCCTAAACTACACCAGTAGAAGTGAGCATCAGGCAGTGGCCGGACATCTCCAGTCGCCCTTTCGGCTGAAACCGGCCGAGTTCCTGGAAGCCTTTGGATTCTTGTTCGGTGGCGAAGCTGAACAAGGGGTCGTCACTATGAGGGTTGCGCGTTATATAAGCGTTCAGATGTTGATTGTTGTAGTTGTGTTGTTGAACAGTGGGCGGTTGTAGTGGGTGGTTCTTTAGGGGCTGGTTTTAGGGGTGTGCAGAAAGCTTGTCTACAGCAGCTGCGATGAGAGTGCACGTGTGACGTAGTTTCCCGCTCGAGTCCCAAAGTACTCGTATAAAAACTAAGCCCCTGAACCCCGAACCTTAAACCCTATGGCTTATGCAGGCAAAAGAAGTTCGTGGGAGCCCTCCAAGGACTGGCTTGCTTTCGCTTAGGGTTTAGGGTTTAGGGTCAGGGTTTAGGATTCAGGGTTTAGGATTTAGAGTTCAGGGTTTTGGTTTTACCTATAGCCCCAAAGACCTGGTTGATTGTATTGACTTCTTCAAAGAATGTCTGCAAGAGGTAGGTTTTGGGGCTTCCGGCACGCAGGCTTAAGGGATTCAGATGCGGTTGTTGCATGGCTCTGCGGTCCAAGTTTGAGCTTTTCCTGCTTTGAGTTCTGTCATATCCCAAGCCCAGAGGTCGGTTCTGGTTTCTTTAAACATACATGCATACAAACACAAATACAAACAAAAATGCATACATCCATGCATACATACTACATACATGCAAAAACACATAAACACAGAAGCACATAAGCACATATACACATAAACACAAACACACACACACACACACACGCATACTTACATACATACATCCATACATACATACAATCACATACATACATCTACACATACACACATATACACATACACATACACACATGTACACATGCACATGCACATACACATACACATACACATATACATACATATACATATACATAAACGTGTACATATACGTATATATACACATATACATATACATATACATATGCATATACATATACATATTCATATACATATACATATATACATATATATATATATATATATGCTCACACCCCCCCCCCCCCCCCCCCCCCCGAAGACCTACCGCGAGGTGCTTCGGCTAGCAATGGGTAGTAGAACATGTAAGGATTTGAGGAAACCATTAGGATAAAATACACTCATACATAAACAATGGAAACATATATCGTGTATAGCCAATAGCTGAATACACTGTAATGACCTACGACGGCGCGACATCGCCGTTGGCGGATTTGGGCAAGCTTCAATGCCTGCAATTGTTTAATAGGATACTGCCTAAATGTTCCGGATATTCATAACTCTGGTCATATAATGACCATAGGCATAACCCGAAGACAGGACCAAGACAGAACAGTGTCTGCATCCTACGTAAGATCGTTAGATGCGCCGGGTAACTTTGTGTTTGTCATTGTCTGTTTTTAATTTTGTTCATGTACTCATAGGCATAACCCAAAGACGGGACCAAAACAGAACGATGTGTGCATCCTACCTAGGATCGTAATGAGGGTTACATGTGCACACATGTTTATTCTGTGTGAAGTTCTTAGGTTACTCATGCGCCAATGTGTATAATAGCTATTACTAGTGCGAATACTAATACTGTTACTAAGATTTCTATTCCTCCGAATAAGGATATTACTGTTCATAACATAATAGGCTTAATGGTTAATACTAGTATTAAAAATTACACTACTAATTCGAATAGTAGTGCTGATGGGAATATTAACACTCCTGGGGATACTAATACGCATATTCTTATTAACTGTTCTCAATATGAATACTAATAGTACTAGTTGTTTGGAATACTAATACTTGTCCGAATATTCATACCAATACTCAGGCTACTGCGATTATACGAATACTAATAGTACTAGTTGTTTGGAATACTAATACTTGTCCGAATATTCATACCAATACTCAGGCTACTGCGATTATACATAATAGGACATTAATATGGGTATTCGTATTAAGGTCAGCATTTCCTTCGAAAGTATTCATATGCGCATCATAATTCATCTTAATACTCGTACTGATATGAATTAGTATGATTACAAATACTTTTACGAAGACGGGTACTTTCAGTAATACCGATACTAATATGAATACTAGTGTTCCTACGAAAATTAAAAAACATACCCATATTGATAGTTGCGAACGGACTGCGACGCCTTGTCAAGTTCTAAGGTGTCACTATAAGAGCTGTGAGCAAGACCGTGTAAAGTGCAAGAGAAGGGGGCACGCTACGCGTCCCTCGACTCTAAGGGGGCACGCTACGCGTCCCTCATCTTTACCTTTCTATGTGACCGCCCACGCAACGTTTGGCTCAAGTCAATGCCCATAGCTAAGTGCTATAAGTGTCTTCTATCCTGAGCAATCAGAGCTATCCCGTTGCACAGACGAACCGCCGCCGGCAGTGAGTGCAAAAGGAACGGCCGCCGGTTCTGCCTGCATAGGATTGCACGTGTGGAAGTGTAAGAGAGACAGGGTCCAGTCTGTGGAGAGTGCAAGCCAGCCACACCTACATTCATTACAGCTCTGGTGGGGAGAGCAGCAACCTAGTCAGATCAATCCCCCACGCAGGTTATCAGCCGTACGCGGCTCTGCCTTTCTACAGCAACGACTACTTGATCTACTACGACCACAATGAACTCGGGATCAAGCCAAGATACGACAATGACTTTCGGTGCCGATGTGGCAGCGCCAGCCGTTGGTGAGTCAACAGCTGATGACACAGTGGTGCAATCCGTTGATAGCTCCACGGAAGATGACAAAGGTCAATCTTCTGCGCTTGCCATTGCAAAGGCAGTTCCCAAGGTGAAAGCAAAGAGTCTACCAAGAGCATCTACGCCTTCGCGTCCGACATCCACAGGTTCGAGGACGGGCAAGGCTCCCGAACGACGAGCCGAAGCGTCTGGTTTTCAGGCACCTCGGACTACGTCCAGGGCCAAGGACAAAGGAGTGAAGACCTTGGAAAAGAAGTCAAGACCATCATCTTCGAGAAGCTCTTCAGCACGATCGAGGACTTCGGCTACTCGTGGGCGTGACAAATCCATGACTTGGAATCGGATGGTTACCAATCAACCACGTGATGCTGACGATCTGGATATGACTCTGGACACTATCCCAGCACGTGGCGATGCGTCATCGGTGACCACGCCAGCCATAGCCGATGGTCCGAATGCCTATCAGGAACTGACGATTTCGCAACAGCTCGAAGCATCTAACCTTGCGCAGCAGATGTACTATCGCAGTCAGATGCAAGAATACGAAGGAGTTGTTCAGACCCTGATGGACAAGATCAAGGAGATGCAACAAGAAGATGAAGGATCTGGAATTCGCATTGAAGAATTGGAACGACAACGTGACCATGCATGCTTAGCCATGAGGCACATCAACAATGTCAATCAGGAGATGAAGCGAGACTATGAAACAGCTTTGTTTCGCATGGATGAACAGAACTCTGCTCAACAACGTCAAGCACATGCCGTTGCCGAGGAGTTAGCTCAACAGCTACACGTGTTCCGCACGGAGGCAGCCACTAACTTTGTACAGTTGGAGGCAAGAGCGCAAGGCGATGGTGAGCTTATGGCACGTGAGTATGAGCGTCTGACTCATGAACTTCATGAACATGCCAGAGAGAACTTGGTCCTCCGGTCAAACACAGCAAGTTCGGAACAAGCCTTACAAGCAATGCAGGAACGATTCCACTTGGTCAAGAACCAGGAGTTGCGGGCCGTGAACGAGATCCAAGGGCTAGCTGGAAACAGCGCAGCCATTGATCAAGAACGATTTCGGCTTCGCGAACGTCTTGGCGAAGAAGAAGAGTACCGCAAAATGGCTGTGAAGAGGATGCAAGATGCAGAGGACCGTCTTCATCAGAATGAAGATCATGCAAGGCAATCATTGCCTACCTTGCACGACGAGCTGAGTGAACTCAGGAAAACGCTCAAAGCACAAGAAGATCTTCAAGCGAGGACACGCAGCGAATTGGAGGCAGCGCGGAACTCCAACTATGGAGGAGCGACACGGCCTTCAAGCATGCCCATGTCTTCGAGGACTACTGAGTCTGGCTGGGAGCACGTAGGAAAGGAAGTAGTGCCTGCATTTTCCGTAGGAGGTGAGGTACGATCCCCTGAAATACGGTCCCCAAGTCAAGTTAGTCCAGTCGCCAAAGAGAAGTTCGCATTCTCGGAATCGGACAAGGACAAGAACCTTGTGATGGATGGAATTCCATTCACCGGTGGAAACTTCTTCACTGGCCGCAATTCAATGCCAATCGTGGCGGATGCAATGCCCGAGCACTACGTGCCAGGTATTAGCAGCCCAGCACTTGCGCGTTCCACGCCTAGTGCAGCCACTTTGTTCGGCATACCAAGCGGATTTCATGGGAAAAGTGATGCGGCAGCCGTGCGTGATCGACAGCTACGCGAACTCTTGGAGGATCGCGGGATGTTGGGATCGAAGTCCACAGCATCTGCCAGCTCCTCAAGACCTGTTGGTGTCGACGGCATCACCGCATCTACGAAGGGCAACGACCTCATCGGTCCCCCTATTGCCTATGACGATTCCATTCATGAAGCAAGGAGACGTCAGATCGAGAAAGAGGTCGCGGAACGGTACGAGGAGAAGATTGCCGATCTGCGAAGCGAAGTACTCAAGGCCCAGAAAGCCGAACAACGTCTCAGAGCTGATCGTGATGAGTGGAGATTATTCGCTGAAACGATTCAGGAGGATAATGGAGACGATGACGGTGACGAGGCTGGCGACGAGAACGAAGATGGAGAGCACGATGAAGGAACCGGCACGGGGTATGACCCTCCTGACCCGCCTGATGATGATGATGATAAGAAGAAAAGCGGTGGAGGCAAACCTGAATCGGATCCTGGATCTCATGCGCGTGATCCTGATGGAGACGCAGATCCTGAAGTCACGGAAGTGAGAATTTCCAGGAGGGAGGCCGACAAAGTGACCGTACCTCCATGGCCTACTCTCACTCACCTCAACAACTGGCGATCCGTATGCACGGCGAATGTCTTAGGAGCATCAGCCGATCCAAATCATGAGGACTGGATGTTATGGCTGGCACCAGCATTCAACCCATTCCCTGATGTCGAAGCACTGAACGATTCAGGACACAAGAAGTTTAAGAGCGTAGACGTCAAATTGGGGATCGCAATGGTCGCAATGCTACGTGCTGGTGGTGACAAATCTGCTGACCTGTACCTGGAGGTGAACCGGAAGGCCAACGATTACATCAGCAGGCCCGAAGGGAAGATCATCAAAGGACGACAAATCATTGCGATGATGTATGAAAGCTTTCGAACGCATGATCGTCTCGACATGATCATCACTCTCGAGTATCTGGTGAAGCTCCAGTACCAAGGCGACAACAAGCTTCATACGTTCAAGCAGACGTGGTTGGAAGTTCTGGGACGGATGAGGCCAGAAGACATACCATCCAAAACAGCTCTCCGTGATTGCTTGTACAGCAAGATCAAGGACTCGCCCGCAATGAAGATGGAGTTGGGCATGCACTACGAACACTTGCCCTACAATCATGAAGACCGATCGTACGACAATTTGATGAAGATCATTGACCGTACCATCATGCGGAGACGAGAACAATCAAATCTCACTCAGACCCAAATTGGCTTGCGCCAGATGCTTGAGGGCAAGGATTTGCTTGCTGCACCGGCCAAGGTACCTGAGAAACCAACGCCTAACGCAGCTCCATCCGCAAAGGTCAAGGCTTCGCCGACCAAGCCGGATAAAGCAACACCGGTACTACCTCAAAGCAAAGCGAAGAGTCATGCGAAAACCAAGCCAAAACTAAAGAAGAAGACGAGGAGTGAGTCAGCGGATAACAGAGGTGACAAGAGCAAGAAGCAAATCCGCTGCAAGTTCCATTTCACAGATGCAGGGTGTCGAAATGGTGACAAGTGCCCATTCAGTCACTCGAAGAAGACTCCAGAGCGACCTTTTACGCCGAGGACGAGAACTCCAAGTCCATCTGGAGGAGGAGGAAACAGGATATGCTACTCGTTCAAGAACACAGGCTCGTGCTCAAGAGAGAATTGTCCTTTCAAGCATGAGGCAGCAGCTACCCCAGCTCCGGAACCAAAGGCAAAGGCTAAAGCCAAATCCGAAGCGAAGGCAGCTCCAGCGAAGCCGAATGCCAAGGCCAAGGCGCTCCCTGCGGCACCCGCCATCAGATTGTGCCGAAGGTGGAATCCATCAGCTCCGGCGATATGGAAGCGATCTTCAAGACAAGATGAGGAGGAGTCAGATTGTCCTTCCGTTGACAGCGATGCTGATTCGGATTGTTCAACAGACGACGAATCCTCGGGACCGACTACGTCGACCCGAAAAGGGATCAAGCGTAATGTGACATTCGCCGATGACGTGAAGTTCATTTCTTCATGTCCTAGAAGATCGAAGAAGGACAAAGAGCGGAAGGTGAAGTACGTCGACATGGAAGCGCTTGTTAACGATGAGGATCGCGCCGTGAATTTGGAATTCGCCAAGCATAAAGCGAGATTGAGGGCACAGATTATGAGAGACATGGTTGACGACGATGATGATCAATGTGGAGATCGAGTTTCATTCGTGCGAATCCCAGGAACGTCTCGGGTGGAGGAAGTCTCCTTCTACGACGGTGAGGATTCCATCGTTGAGCGTGAACTCGATGCTGCGCACAGCAAGCGGATCATCAATCAAGGTGTATGCAAATGCATGGTTCAACCAGTCATCCTCAAGAAGAAGATCAAGTTTCTCATGGACACTGGGTGTGGCCACGACCTCATATCTCAGAAGAAGATCGAGAAGCATAGTCTCGAGACACTCGTGACTCCAGAGCCCATATCATTTCAGACAGCAAATGGAATCACCGATACCGATCTCGTGTCGAACTTCCAGACTGAGTCGTTCGAGGAACCGATCAACGCTTACGTGTTGGACGACACACCATCGGTGCTTTCCATAGGCAAGAGATGCATGAACTTCAACTACGGGTTTGTGTGGCCACCCGGAAGGGAACCATTCATGATCAACCCGCAGGGCAAGAGGATATCTCTGTTCGTGAACGGTGACATCCCGTACATTCGCGCCGGGAGTTCCAAGTCACTTGTTCATGATGATCCGGAGGCCAAAGCGATCACCGAAATCTTCAAGAGTGTGCTAACCGCAGGTGACGTTGACGTCAGTGTCGCAGCTGCCGCTGAAGCTGCACCAAGCGAGGTTGAAGCAGAAGAAGAAGGTGACGATCATGAACGGCCTCCTGATCCTGAACCCCAAGAACCTCCTATAGAAGAAGTGCCAGAGTCCGAGGCCGGACGACCTCCGGACGACGACGAAGGAAAAGGAGTGGGTGAAATTCCATTGGACGGTGACGATGAGGTGATCATTGATGTGGAAGGCGACGGTGCGCCGAGCCGCAAGGCCAGAGTCGGAACACTGAAAGCCGAAGCCAAGACGTTGGCACATCTGTGTACTCATCGCTACCGCAATCCATATTGCGAATCGTGCATACGCGCGAAGATGAAGCACTTGCGGACACAACGAGGTGCGTTTCAACGTGTGATCAAACACTGGGGAGATCTTGTGACGTTCGACTTCCTCGATATGCGCAAGGCCGCCGAAGCAGGTATCGGACTCGATGATGGAGCACGTGAAGTTCTAGTCATCAGAGACATCGCCACCAAAATGATCGCAGCGATTCCCACGGCTTCAAGGAGCACTGACGAGGTCGTCATGGCCATCAGACGCCTAATGGGAAGACGCAAGATTCATATGGCGTATAGTGATGAAGCACCAGAGTTCGATTCAGCTATGGCGCAGTTGAAGATCGTGATAGATCATTCCCTTCCAGGGAAGCCCAGTAACAATTCACTCGCTGAACGGTCAAATCAAGAAGTGATCAACACAGTCGCAGCATCCATGCTACACGCCGGATTACCCGCCCAATACTGGTCTTTTGCGCTAAATTGCGTCATGCAGAACCTCAACATCGAAGACGTGGAGGGCGATGGTGATTCAGCATGGAAACGTATGACTGGACAGGACTTCGAGGGAAAAGCCATACCCTTTGGGGCCAAAGTCTTCTTCAAGCCTACGGATACAAGGCCGAAGACATACGGCAACAAGTTCGATCCAAAGGGGATCCCAGGCATTTTCGCCGGATACATCATCACTGCTGGTCAAGGATGGTCCAAGAAGTATCGCGTGTGGGACATGAAGGAATTTGCCAATGCGAACTTGTCGATGGACGCATCTGTTCCCAGGAAGTTGATGAGACCGTACGAGACAGAAGTTATCTACTTCCCAGAGGAGATAACGTTTCCCCTGAAAGCCGAGTACGAGAGGATGAACTCAACCATTGAGGGACTGAGGGACAACGTTGACCTTGCTGGCAAGGAGATAAAAGACGTCGATGACGGGGATGACGGTCCGCCTGGAGGAAATGGTGGCAACGGGGACGATGATGATCAAGATGGTCTTCTTCCTCCACCGGATCCCGGAGAAGATCCCGACTTACAGGACATAGATCCATCTGACATAGAGACGGAGCCGTCCGGCGAAGTCTTCAAGTCAGCAGAACATGAAGCTATTGATGCTATAGGAGACAAAAGACTCGAAGAACTAGACGAAGAACTAGGTCTACGTGCAGCACCGCCTCCTTCTGAACCAAAGGTCACTGGAAAAGATCGACGATCGCCCCGCGAAGTCGGTCCAACCGGTAGACTCATCCCCGAAGGAGACATCGAAGAACCTGGAGAGATTATCAAGATCTTGAAAGAAAAGAAGTTGGCTCCCGAGGAGATTGAACATTGGAGTACGGGGAAGAAAGGGGACGGCATTGTATATCTCACCGATGATGGTGAAGCCTGCAAGATCGACAAAAGGGGAGTTCCGTACAAGATCCGAAGTGATGGTCGACGAACACTTCCTACACGGCGACCTATCCATTCCTATTCTCCGGAAGCATGGAAGAAAATGAGTGAAGCGGAGAAGAAGGCAGCGTACAAGAAGGAAAAACGAGACAAAGCTCGAGTTGCCAAGAAAGACCGGAAGAAGGCTGTGATAGGGAAGAAGATAGTCACCAAGATTTTGGACAACATGATCTTTCCCAAGATTGTTCCATGTGAAGAAATCGATCTGCAACTCAACGTGCCCATTGATGACGACGATGGATGGTCCTGGGCACAATCCTATGTGGATCAATACACACAAGAACAATTCTTGGCGGACGTCGTGCCGGCTGTTCCGGCACACATGGTCATGGATGACAACTGGATTCCGTCTATGCCGTGTACGACTTCTCACAGAAACGTACATCGGGAAAAGAATCAGGCAGGAGGATCATGCTTCAATGCCATGGTTACTCGACCCGTCACACGCAAGGAGATGGTCAACAACCCCAAGGCCATGGAAGCTTTCATGAAAGAATGGAAGGGATTGTGGGACCAAGAGGTGTTTGATTTCTCAACTACGCGTGAATATGACGACGTCGTCGCTGAGGCAAAGAAGAAAGGTGAGAAAGTACATATGGCGCGAGTACATGGACTGATATACGAGAAGAACTATCAGCTCAAAGAGGACGATCCTGCCAGGAAGTTCAAAGGGCGAGGTGTACTACTCGGTGATCAGGTCAAAGACCAGAATATGGAAGCCGCATTGTTTCAGGATTTGGGGAATTCCCCGGCTACGTTTGACGCCTCACGGTGGGCAGATTATTACGGATGCCTTCCTGGCAACGACGTCCAGATGGCGGATGCTATCCAAGCATACATTCAGGCGAGGCTATCGGGAACTCCATGTTGGGTTGAACTGCCTGATGAAGCCTGGCATCCATCTGCGAAACGGCATAAATTCCGTAGGCCTGTGTGCCGCCTGATCAAAGCTCTGTACGGACATCCTGACGCAGGAACCATGTGGGAACAACATTGCCACACCGCGGTACAGAAAGTAGGATTCAAGCCGATTGGCGACGAATGGCCATCATTGTATTTCCACCCGCAAATGAAGCTCTTACTTGTCATCTACGTGGATGATCTCAAGATGGCAGGACCCAAAGAGAATCTACCCAAGGGCTGGGACATGCTGCGCCAAGAACTCCGATTGGAAGAAGAGACGCCACTAGGTTTGTATCTGGGTTGTCGCATCTCCAAGGGCGAGGCAACGTTGCATGACAAAACGAAGGTGCAGACCGTTACCTACGACATGGAGACGTACCTGGACATGACAGTCAAGAAGTACTGCGACGTGACTGGGTTCGATCCGACAAAATTCAAGACGGTACCATCGCCGAGTCCGGCTGAGGAGACTAAGAATCACCCAGCTCGCGCTCCGGCACAGTCAGGTAAAAGCCATCGATGCACGTGGTGTGGACACACCATGCCTGTTGATAAGGACGGTCGGCTTGTTCCGCCTCCACCTATTCCCAAGGCGCCAGAGGAAGAGGAGATCAACGAGGCTAATCGCGGCGCACTTGCTCCGCAGGCAGCAAGCATTCTCATGAAATTGCTTTATGCCGCGCGCATTTGCCGCTTCGATCTTCTGCGCAGTATCAACAATCTCGCACGCAAGATCACGAAATGGACCAAGAAGGAGGATGCTCTTCTTCATCATCTCATGGCCTATGTGCACCAGTCCAAACATCACATGATGATTGGATGGGTCGGGAACTCCTTGGAGGACTCGTCCATCGGGCTGTTTGCAGATGCGGACTATGCAGGTTGTGGAGAAAGTTTGAAATCTACCTCCGGTGCTCATTTGCACATTCAAGGTTCTCATACAAGATTTCCCTTGGCGGGACTTAGCAAAAGGCAGGGGTGCTTGAGTCATTCCACACCTGAGGCCGAGATTGTCGCGGCCGACTTTGCCATGTCACGTCTTGGATTGCCTGCTATCACGTTGTGGCAGCAGCTTGGGGGGCAAGACCCCAACTTCGTCTTCTACGACGACAACCAGACCATGATCGGGGTGATTCGCACGGGCAAGAATCCGACTATGCGTCACTTGGAACGTACCCACGGCATCTGCATTGGCTGGATGCATTCTATCTTTCAGGAAGGTTACGTTTCTCTTGCCTATGAGGTCACTGCCAAGATGTCCGCGGACATACACACCAAGTCGTTCAAGGATTCTGTGTCCTGGACACACGCGTGTCAGCTCATCAACATTTTTCCGCCGGCTCTCATTGGCTCCCAAGAGATTATGGATCTGATGCGCCCTACTCATACCCAAAGCACGGATGAGAAGGGGCAACAGCATTACTCGTTCAAGAGCGAGGTGCCTTGTTTTCCTTACACGCAGACGCCGATCCTCCCTCAGGTGTTGTATCGCGCTGGATTGTCGAGTAAGGAAGGCTTGCAAGAACATGACAGTGTGGACCCCATCCTGGTTGTCAAGTTCCCGCGCATGTTGCGGGGGCCGCCTTCCGCGTTGCCGCCTGGTCGTTACCTTCGGTCGACTTGGATTCTTCGTGAAGGGCAGTGGCACCAGATGGAGGACCGTGCTGCTATCCTTGATCAACCGGGCAAGTTCGACCGCTATGTGGAGCGTGCTGTGTTTCAGTACCATCCGGTACGGGGGCATTTGCGCCCCGCAGCTATTGCGGACGTCCTTGCGCCGCCGTTTTTGCCTCCTCCTGAACCGCCTTTGGGCCAGTCTTATGTGCGCGCCCTGCCCGCCAAATGGCGAGCGGTGGTTGTCACACTGGCGCGTGCCATCCATGGGGGGTACCAGGGCTTTACATTGCCTCTTTGTTTCAACGGCCAGTCCAAAAGTCAAGCCTCTCAATTCGGTTATGACCACTGGTCGTCAGTGTACGAGGATGTATGGCATGATGCGGCTGAACAGAAAAGGGAATATCAAGGATATGATGGAGCAATTGTGCCTCACGTGGTCAATTTCGCCGAAAACAAACCCAAGGAGGGCCTGGTGATCCAATTCCTCGACCACGATGGAGGGTTGGTCCATACTTACAAGAATCCTTACAGCCGGTGGAAGTACCGTATCACTATCAAAGATGCTCCAAAAGCAGTGACGGTGTGGACATTGGTAGGGGTCGATGAGGAGAACTGGTGGAATGAGTATGCTCCAGGCAAGGATTGCATTGCACAGCATGCTCCCGATTCTCACTATGACCCTGGGCTGCAAGTAAATGTTCTGAGTATGGGGCGAGAAGTTGACGACGCCATGTGCGCCTACCTCTTCGATGTGGTGGAAGCAAGGAAAAACAACCCTAACTCCGTGATCTTCATTGGTGCAGGGGTGTTAGGCAAGAATTCGTGGCTGAGTCGGAAAATCGCTGACAACCCTGAAAGGGCCAAATTGCGGACAGACTACCCATGGGGGGAGGTCGTCCAAAGAATTGCGCGCAGAGCGGCATCATGGGGGTTCCAAATCATCATCGAAGTACCTCCTCGAGTACCAGTCCAGGAAACCAAGCAGTACAAGGGACTTCAGGAAGATGCCATGTGGAAGAGCATCAAGATCCAAGGATGCACTCACGGGCAACGTTATACCTTTCGGGATCCTGTATCTCCCGGAACCGCCGTCGAGCTCGGCTACTGCAAGGATGAATGGGAGTACATTGCCGCAAACGTCGCGTTGCATCCTAAGTCGTCTGACGTGTGCTCGTCCAAACATTTGCACATGACCGATTCGGACGCTAAGGATCGATCTGATAAATGCGAGTTGACTAGCCAAATCTCCAGGAGATTGCTTAAAGCCTTGAAATTTCAGGCAACGGGCGATGGGAGATTGGTAGCCATGCCGTCGAAGGCTGGTGGACGAAAGCCTGACCGCATGATCGTTGACCTATGTGGCTTGGGCAATGGCTACGCCGTGCCTAAGTCCACTAAGGGATGCGCTCGCATAACTTGCAAGGAGCTGATTGGCTCTAAGGCCGATGAGGACAGCCTTATCGGTGCAATGAAGGATGCGTGCCGGAATGACCTGCGCACACCTGTGCTATTCGTGGCATCGCTTTTGCGATCAGGTGCTGGTCCTGGAAGTAGTGAAGGGGCTTGCGTGGGGGGTGAGAAACGTTCCGGTGGGAAGTACAAGGTTTTCAGAAGTGTCTTGAAATCTCTCAAACGCCTGCTGAAGAAGTGTGCGGAATTTTCCGACGTCTATTTTTCGCTTGACATGCCTTCTTCATGTTCATGTTGGTCTTGGCCAGAGTTGCATGCTCTTGTTTCAAGTGGCAAGGTGACGAAGGTTAAGATTGATGACCATGTTGGTGCTGGTGGCGATGGTGGTGGACGCAGGATCATGTTCTCTAACATGCCCGAAGCGGATCGTTTGATGGTGAGACTGGATGATTGCTTGGACCATGAATCGAAGAGCAGTTTGTTGCAGCGCATTGATGTTTCATGGCGGTCGATTGCGAGGAATGTTCGCAGCCTTGTTCGAGCTCATGTCAGTGTCAGTCACGATGCACATGAATCTGAGGACATTGCATGGCAGCAACATCAGTGTGTAGACGCTGATGAATGGGCTATTAGACAGCCCCAACTAAGGAACAACTAAGGTCTGACCGGACGGATCGGGGAAGGGTGCCTCTTACGGAGAACCCGGAACCGTGAAGTCGAGTAGGGTGTAGGGACTTCTCTCCTACGGAGGAAGGACCGAACCCCGAGCCATGGCTGAAAGCTACAATGCCTACGAGCTGGCCTTCGAAGGAGTGGACCACGAAGAAGTTTTCCCATCTGGTGGGATGCTGCGGACGTTTCTGAAGTTCCACAAGTTCCTGGAGATGTATTCTGGGGATTCGTCGCAGAGCGTTTCGCTCCCGCCAAAGATTACGAAAGACAAAGTGGTCGACAATGATCTCATTCGCACATGGGCAGCTTTCAAAGCACCTCCGTTGGTCTTGCTGTTCACGTGTGCAAATCTGTCGCCAGGAGGGGATCTTTCCATTCGAGTCCGAGAAATCCTCAAGGCTTGCATATTTGCTGCCCCGGATGAGTACATGGACAAGCCCTATGGGGAGATACTCGCCATGGTCATCAAGTTTGGTGGAGGTCTCAAACACATTGTTGCTGACTACGAAGGGAAGTTCAGTGCCATCACAAGATTTATGGTGGACGAGGAAGTGATCCGCGATGATGCAAAGTTGGCTGTGGTTGAGCTGGAACAAGAAAGAAAACAAGTTCGGTTCGACTTGAACACTGCGACCAGGAACATCGTCAGCGCGGACGTGTACTACAATCTCGCCGTTCTCATCAACTCCGTGGAGACGCCCTACCAAACCGTGACAGACACGAGAATTCAACAATGGTATACGGTGAATCAGGACTACTACCACAAGTTGCCCATGTCAGGCAGAGCACCTGACCAATCCGACTTGTTGGGAGAGCCTACGTTATGTAGGGTGTGCAAGCTGATGTACATGTTCGCAAAGCACACTGGGTATGGACTTCGGACCTACAACCAGGAATGCGCAGCGAGCAACGATGGCTCTACGCCAATCAACGTCCACCAGCTGGCTTTGATGATGCGCACATTGCCTCAAGGCATGGGACATCCGCTCGCCTTTGCGATGAACTCATTCCAGGCGTTCAGTGTCTGTCTCCACGTGCTTCATTCCTACGTATCATGGATTGATCCACAAACTGGACTCCCGCATTACAGATGGTCTAATGACGTGCTCCCTGATTCCGACTACACCACGTATGCTTTCCTCAAGTACCATGTGGATGCCGTATGTGCAGCTCAGGACAAGAACGGTTTCCAATTGCCGGATGCTTTCCGTGGCTACACCTGGAATCAATGCGGAGTTGAATCTGGGTACGTGGTCGACTGCTCTACCAAACGCGCCACATTGGGCATATGGGAAGCGGAATTCCAACAGATGAGGGCACCAAATCCGCTTATGCAAGATGATGGCCTATTTCCGCCCACCCTTCAACGGCATCCTAGCTGGGTATACTCAACGGGGAGAGTTGCGATGCCTACGGCAAGCAACCTCGAACCGGAAGGAATCGTGCACCCTGAGCATGGAAGAACGCCGGAACAATCGCAAGGATCCGCTGCCGGACCTCGAGCCACCCCTAGCCACGGACCAAAGAGGGAAAGGACGGACGAGGCAACGGCATCGGCGTCGTCATCTTCTGCGGCACCTCCTCCACAACAACCGACTTCGCAGCCGGAAGAGGAACCATCGCAACCGACATGGGAGGAAGCTCCAATCCCCGCTGGCGCTCAGGAAAGTTGGTACCATTATGTCAACATCGATGAGAAGGGCTGTCGCTCGATCTTGCTGACGACGACCCGTGATCAAGACGAGTACCCACCTACCATTGATGAGACGCCAAAGTTTGTGGCCAACCACGACGTGGGGACCACGCCGATTCAGCATTACGTCAGAAGACTGGTGACCTATTTGGCAAGGATCCGTTCCG